>NXFR01000026.1:0-279563 GCA_003004715.1 Moesziomyces sp. F5C1 | reverse complement strand
CCCTAACCCTAACCCTAACCCTAACCCTAACCCTAACCCTAACCCTAACCCTAACCCTAACCCTAACCCTAACCCTAACCCTAACCCTAACCCTAACTGCAGCAAGTTACTTCACAAGGCCCAGGAACTTGGGGTCTTCAAGGGTGATAGTAACAAGAAGGCAGGCAGACCTAGGAAGAACATCATTCAAGATCTGCAACTTGGGCTGGGCTGGAACTTAGGTAACAGAAGTGCCCTGTGGCACTCCAGACAGGCCAAGTGGTGGCTCTGGATACCTTCAGGTAGGGATGTAGATGAACCAGAGGAACTCATAGTACCTGCAAGTAGGTTCATGGATCCACTCTCAGACTCTGTCCACAAGGCAGAGATCCAGAGATGTGTCAAGATGTTCAAGAGAGGTACTTTGTGGAGGTGCTTGGTGTACAATGAAGCTAGGCGGGCAGTACCTTATGGTTCAGCAACTAGCCAGGCCAAGTTAGCTGAAGCTATCTGGAACAGGTTCAACACAGAGTGGTTCAAGTGCTGCTACCTACTTCAAGATCCTTTCCAAGAGACTTCAGAGTCAGTCCAGGGTACTTCAAGCACCAACAGGAACCTCAGCAAGTCACTTGACAAGTACAACATCAGAGGCACCCACATGGTGGAGGAGGAGGTCCAACTTAGCCAACTACAGGGAGCAAGTGACTACCGGGTAACTTCAGGTTACATCAGGGGGGATGGCAACTGCCAGTTCAGGGTACTTTCCCACATCATCTTTGGCAACCAGGACAGGCACTTGGGAGTCAGGAGGAGGGTGGTGGAGTACCTTGAACTTCATCAAACTTTGGTGGAAGCTGTAGTTGCTGCACAAGAAGTACCTACAGGTCTTGCTCCCTTCAGGAGGGAACCTACTACAGTCAGGACCTACCTCACCCAGATGGCAAGACCAGGAACTTGGGGTGATGATGCCACCTTAAGTGCAGCAGTAAGTATCTTCAGCCTCAGTCTGGTGATCATCAACCCGGACAGAAGTTACTTTGAAGTCAGCAAAGTACCTGAACCTACCCAGTGGCATGCCCTGTACTACACTGGCAACCACTATGAACTTGTGTTCAAGTTCAGCCCCAGGGACTAGTAACTTTGCCCTAGGTTGTACATACTCCAGCTTCCCCTTGTCCATAGTTCCAGGTAGTCTGTAGATAGTTTCACAGGTCTCCTACTGAGGTTTTTTCATCCCTCCCTGGAGGGGTTTTTCCTCAGTAGAAGTACCTTGCTCCCAATGTTCAAGTACCTTTACTGATGTTCAAGTGCGGTGCTCAGGTACCTTGCTGCTCAATCCAAGTACCTGCAACTACCGTACCAAGCGTTGCCCAAGTTACCAAGAAGATGAGTTCATGTACCCTGAGCTGGCAGTTGGTCCCACCAGAAGGTACTTGAACTTCAGCATGGAGCCAGAGACAGACGCACAGCCAACCTTTCTAGAGCCGTACTTGATGTAACTTTGAGCTGCACTTGCTGCACTTGCAACTTCAGTCAACTTCAGCCAAGGTACTTGCCCAAGACGGTACCCACATACTTGGCAGACTGCAGTTCAAGTACCTTTAACCTGTCTTGGCTGTACTTCAACTTCAGTCAACTTGGACAAGGGTACTTGGCCCCTCATCCCCAAAGGTACTTGACTGTACTTTGGTAGTACCTTGAAGTACCTCTGTTGCCACCTTTGACCAGGCCTAGCTCCGCAATGGCCATATAAATTGGCGTCCAGACTTTGACTACCATCTCTACCCATCTTATGCTTCACATACACAGCCCTGCTGCATCCCATATTGCCAAGGAAAAAGTTTCAAAACACTCCCCGAGAGAATCATGGTCCCAACTTTGACGGCTCATAGCTCCGTGACGCTATTAAATTTTAACAAAAACTTTTCTGTTCTGGACAGCTCTTGGGCAGTTCTATCACTCCCATTAGTACAAATTTGACGATCACTTTCATTACCCGGCCAGATCACCTTGTAACCCTAACCCTAACCCCCGTACCTGATTGTGTTGAGCGGGGAAACCACCATCTCAATCGCTCAATCTGCACACATCAGCCAGGAACGCAGCCCGATCAGACACTTTTGTATTACTCAGCATGACTACAAATGATAATAGGAAGACGGTTGTACCAAATGGTCTTTGCCCAGCGTCTTCCTATCAACCCCTTGCATGTCGGACTTTCAAGCGAGCTCATAATAATAAGACGGCTCCGAAAGATCTCTAGTGATGGCTTAGAAAGAAGGATCAAATCCGTAAAGCAAAGATGAATCTGTTACGTGCAGGTGGCAAAACAAATGTGTTCTTAAGCGCGTCCCAGCTGGGGGTCCTCCACACAACCGTTGCGCCTTGACTCTCACTCGTGAAATGGAATCTCGGTTGCGGCAATGGCACCTTTCCGGATCCCGGTTTGGTGCCGAGTTGCGGGTTAGGTTTGGATTGGATTGGCTGAGCTGTAGGATTGCGATACTTCCCTTAGCACCACGATATACCTTAGATGTTGGGCGACGGTTACGCTTTGCAGATATGCTCGTGGTTGTAGAGTCAGCCTTCACACTGCAGACTGACTTCCGAGCTCCAAGCCGGCTGACGTACGTCCCGACGACATGCATTCATCTTAGTCGCCGCGCAAGAACCCCCATGCTCGTTTGCTAAAGACTACACCACTTCCTTCCGCAAGACACGTCTCAGCCTTGTAGCTGAGCGATGCGCAAGTTGCTGTCCTCCTTGCCATCACGACATCCCAATGAGCGACCTGAGCACTACGGCCGCCCACTCACAAAAGCGGCGTCGCATCGCACGCGCATGCGACCGATGCAGCGCTCGTAGCGTCAAGTGCAGATTTCAAAATACAAGCCCGTCCCGCTGCGACAACTGCCAGGACTATGACGAGGAGTGTACCTTTGATCGGCCCATGCGCAAGCGAGGTGCGAGACCCAGAGACGCCCGAACATCACTAGCGGTTACAAGTGATGCTGGTCGATCTGCCTTTTCCGCCGCCTCTGCGTCACGGCAGCACAGCGCGCTCCACCGCCGACCAGACAACGCCACCGACAAAAGCGACAAGAGCGAGTCATGGAAGCCCGACACGCTACCTAGCCAAGCAATCGTCATGGACCTGACAGAGATCTACTTTGAAGTCGTCTATCCCGTCTTTCCCTTCTTCCACCAACCAACTCTGCTACGCAACGTTGCGCGAGGAGAATATGCCACCACTCGACCCCTCTTTGCCGCCGTCATGGCGCTCTGCGCACTCTCTTCAGCTCGCGTCCGTGACGGCGCACTCTACACGGAACGATGGGATACGCACTGGCTTCAGACGCCCTCCTGCGAGTATTTCCTCCAGCTTGCAGCTAATGCTATCCCCAGCGATGCGCCTTTGTCCCAGGAATTCGACTATATGAGGGCATACGCCCTCCTCGCCATCGCTTCCATCCAGCTCGGAGATCCGCGCAAGATGAACTACTACCTCTGCCTCTATCACGGCTGCACAGCCGTGGCTTCGCTCCATGACGAGCGTAACTGGCCTCAGGGCATCGGGTACGTAGAGGTGGAGATGCGCAGGCGCCTGTTCTGGTCAACGTACACCTTGGATGTCTTCTCCTCCATCATCTGGGGCGGTGTCGTCAAGAGCCGGGAGGCTTGCTACAGCGTAACGTACCCGATCGAGTGCAATGACGAGGCTTTCAGCGATACTGTTGCCCCCGAGCAAGCATCGTCCGAGGCATCTTGTTGGCTCAGGGGCTGGAACTTCGTCACGGACCTCTATCGAAAGCTGGAGCACACGGTGGATTCCCTCGGCAACCTGCGCGACCTGGCTCTGACACCATCGTCGACCAATGCAGTCGAGTCATCCGCTTGCGTCACGGGCTCCGCCGTCCTGAGCAATGCGATGGACCTCTACAACCAACTGCCACCCATCTTCAAGGACATTCAACCCATCACAGGCACGCTCAATACCGACCTGTTTGGCTTTCAAGCCGCCAACATTGGCGCCACGTTGCAACTCGTGCGCATGTCCATCCTCGCGACCGAGCACTCCACCGTGATCCAGAAGTGCGAAATCGCCGGCGAAGTCATCGAAAGCTTTGCACGTATACCCGTGGCGTACCTGCGCGCGATCAGTACGCCTCTTCTGCATCATCTCGCTGGAATTGGCACCATCATGGGCTCTGCATTCGAGGGAGGCCTGACGGAATCGTCGTATCAGCGCGTTCGGTCGGTGCTCATCGATTTGGCGCATCTGCTGGCCAACCTGGAGGTGCACCTCTTTGCTAAAGCGGGCACGAGCGACAAGTTGCGAGGCCAGGTTGCAAGGATCGATGCGTTTATGCACGTGCAGCGCTCGATGGAAAGGACCGGACCACAGGCCGAACATTCACTCGACTCTTCGCGTGCTGCCATGAGCATCGACTTTATGAACGGAGACGAGATGCCTCAGATCCACTTCCCTGCGGACCTATTTGACGACTGGGACTGGATCTTTGACGTGACATAGTTGTTTCTTTTCTGAACTAAATGTACAGTACATACTCCCACGTATGAATGGCTCGTCACGATACCGCTTTTGAGCGTCGTCAAGCCATCGACTTGTCCATCGACTTTCCCTGCGAAGAGGCGGCATCGTCCTCGGCGCGCGCGGTCCATCTTGCGTGATTCTCCTTGTCGACAAAGAGGGTCTGCTTGTTGTCGGCGTACGCCTTCTCCATGTTCCAGTAGAAGGGCGACGGTGTGCTGAACATGGCCTCGATGGATTCGAGCGAGCGGTTGGAAGTCTCTGGGTAGAGGAGGTAGACGATCCAGATCCAGACAAAGTTGAGACCAGCAAAGAGGAAGTAGGTGCGGCTCTCAATGCTGCCAAACATGATGGGGTTGACGAGAACCGTCATGCCGACGCCGATGGCCCAGCCAGTGATGCCAAAGCCGTTTCCTTGCGCCCTCATCTTGCTCGGGAAGATTTCGGTGGGGATGAGGAAGGCGACGGTCCCCCACGTGGCGGCGTAGATCAGGTTGAAGAGGAAGAGCATCGTTACCGCCGCGGGTGCAATCTGGTCGGCGAGCGATGGATTGTGGCGCGAGGCCTCGTACAGCGACGCGGCGATGAGGTTGACGATAGCGAGACCTGCGGCTCCGGCCATGAGGCATGCGCGTCTACCGTACTTGTCGACGATCTGCGCCGAGATGATGGTACCAATGATGCCGATCGTGTTGAGTCCTCCGGCAAGACCGTTCTGCTTGATGGCGCTGTATCCGGCTTGACGGAGCAGGACGGGCGAGTATGCCGTGACAGCAGTGATTCCGGACCAGGAAGCCATGATTTGAAGCCATATACAAAGCCAAGCCCTGCGACCGAGGTTGGCACCGTGACTCTTGTCCATGCCGAGAATGATCTTGACAAATTCGATGGGCGAGCTTGGTTTGGTGTGTTGAGCCATGACCGCAATCTCGTTGAACTCTTGCTCCACGTGGGCATCGTAGCTCCCACGGATATGTTGAAGGACCTCGCGGGCCTCTTCCGTCTTGCCAACCGAGGCAAGGTAGCGGGGCGAGTCCGGGAGCATTTTGATACCGACCAGCAGCAGAAGCGCAGGTAAGCACTGGAAGGCGAGCAGGAATCGCCAGCGGATGGCAGAGTATCCTCCGTCGACAAAGCTAAGGCCAAAGTCGAGCCAGTATGCGACAGAGATGCCCAGGTAGTTTGCGATAAAGACGTATCCAAGAAAAGCACCGCGGTGTTGAGCTGCGGAGACCTCCGAGATGAAGACCGGGGTAATGCCGGTAAGAGCTGTGAAGACAACGCAAACGAAAGAAGCCGTCAGAAAACGTGCAGGCAGGGGGGCTATTGTTTCGCTTCTTGTGTTTTACTTACCTCCCGTACCAAGTCCGGTGACTACACGAGCAATGATGATAAAGTCGGCGCTCTGTGTAGCAGCTTGGAGAGCGCCTCCGATGCAGGCAAAGATGGCGGAGAAGAAGAGTCCGTTGATGCGGCCGATGCGATCGGCAGCCCAACCGCCAAGGAAGCATCCGACGATACATCCGAGGTAGTAGACACTGACGATGCCGCCCTGTTTGGTGGTGTTAGTGACTGTGCCATCGGCAATTCCAATGTCGACTTCTGTGACATAGTTTGGCGAAGCATTGACGCCGCCCATGACACCCTGGTCTGTTTGCAGTTGAAAGGACACGCCAAAGAGATATGTCAGCTACAAAAGAGTGGCATCAAGTTGGCGATCCCATAGTCAACTTGACGACTTACCATAGCCCTCGAAAAAGATGGCAATGAGGGAGAAGGCCTGAATGGCAATGTTGAGCTGAGTGGGCGAAAGCCTCTTCCACGCGTTTGTATAGCCCATGGCTCCGGTGTCTTCAGTTGCGATTGGAAAGGGGCAGGTGTTGGGAGAAGAGGCGAGCGTGAGATAGGCAAAGCAGCGGATCCGGTATAGCTTGCCCCTTTTTATGTGGACTGATCGACCACGGAGGGTATGATGGACTTGCAACGCATCGTCGGCAGCGACGGTATGAAGGAGGACCCATGTGTGCAGCTCTGCTCGGGTAGGCACCGCATGAAACACGGGGCCCACCCCTCGTGCCGTGCGGGGCTATTCGGATCTTGCTCTCGCTTCGAGGATGAGTTCAGCCGAAAGGCATGCTTGAATGGATGCGTCCAGGTCCATGACCTGTTTGTGCAGCTACAGCATCATGCAGTCCGATGGTGTTGGCCATGTCATGCCCGGGACGCTGAGAGATTTTCGAAAGTCGCGCAACCCCGGGGCCCCAGATCGTGCGCTACAGCACGATTCTTGCAATACCGTATTGCTGCAGTGACCTGACTGCGTTGCGGCGGACTTTCGCACCGCTTATTCGCTAAAATAGAGGAAAAATCAAGCATTTAAGCGAATAGGCGAAAGCGCGATGTTGCCCCCATTGTCAGGTATCGCCGAGCCGTTTTTACGAGAGCTGGACCCTTTTGGCAGGCACCCACCCTCCTCTGAATCTACCGTATGATTCGTTTTCGAGATCGGTTTCGGACCGAAACAGTCCTTAAATACTAGGACAGGTTCGATCGCCACACGACCGCCTTGCGACCTCGACACTGGTTCACATCCAACATGACGATCACCAACGGACATACAAACGGCGTCAATGGGCATGGCGCTTCTCAGGGCCTCGATTTGATGGTCCTCGGGCTCAACAGCGGCACAAGCATGGATGGCATCGACTGTGCTCTCTGCCGCTTCCGTCAGCAAAGCCCAGAAGCGCCCATGCACTTTGAGTTGCTCAAGTACGCCGAGATCCCACTCGAGCCGAAGATCAAGAAGCGTGTGATGGACATGATCTACCACAACCGCACCACTCCCGAAGAGCTCTCCGAGGTGAACGTGCTGCTCGGAGAGACGTTTGCCTCGGCGGTCCAACAGTTCTGCAACGAGAGCAACGTTCCGATGGAGAGCATCGACGTGATTGGCTCGCATGGACAGACCATCTGGCTGCTCAGCATGCCCAAGCAAGGTCAGACCAAGTCGGCGCTCACCATGGCAGAGGGCACTTTTATTGCCTCTCGCACGGGCATTACCACCGTGACCGACTTTCGTGTCTCGGACCAAGCCGCAGGTCGGCAAGGCGCACCATTGATTGCTTTCTTCGACGCCCTGCTGCTCCACCACCCGACCAAGCTTCGCGCGTGCCAAAACATTGGTGGCATTGCCAACGTGTGCTTCATCCCGCCAGACAATGCGGGTGGCATCGACAAGTGCTTTGACTTTGACACAGGACCGGGCAACGTGTTCATCGATGCAGTTGTGCGTCACTTTACAGACGGCAGCCAAGAGTACGACAAGGATGGCGCCATGGGTAGCAGAGGAACTGTCCACCAGCCTCTCGTCGACGAGTTCTTGGAGTTCGAATACTTTAAGCTCGAACCGCCCAAGACGACCGGCAGGGAAGTGTTCCGCGATACGATGGCGCACGAGCTCATCCAAAAAGCCGAGAAGCTCGGACTGTCGCAAGATGACATTGTTGCAACCGTTACCAGGATCACGGCGCAGGCAATCGTGGATCATTACCGCAGGTATGCGCCTCGTCAAGAGATCGACGAGATCTTCATGTGCGGTGGCGGCGCGTACAACCCCAACATCACCGCCTACATTCAGCAGCACTATCCCAACACCAAGATCTACATGCTCGACACCGCTGGCGTACCTGCGAGTGCGAAGGAAGCCATCACATTTGCGTGGCAAGCCATGGAAGCTGTGGTTGGAAGGTCCATTCCGGTCCCCGACCGCGTCGAGACCAGGCAGGAGTACGTGCTCGGCAAGGTCAACCCAGGCAAGAACTATCGAAATGTGATGAAGAAAGGCATCATGTTCGGACACGGTGATAGGCTGCCTCCGGTCACCGAGATGGTCAACTACGTTGATGGCGAGGTGTTCAGCAATAAGTGGGACTAGAGGCTTGCAATACGACGGTGTACCACAAGATTTTTCCACGAGACAGGCAATGCACGCATGTTCCTGTGCGCCACGAGTGCCTTCCAGCTTTTCTGAAAGAACATTATCGCCTGAGCCAGCTCGCTGGCAGTACGAGCGGAACGTCAAGGTCGTTTCTCCAGCAATAGTGCCTAGCTCGCGACCTGACTTGCATCTTTCGCAGTGGCTGTGTGTTCAAGCGACGTCAAACAGCAACGACCCGTTTTGTTGACCTAGACTGCGCGAGGATTCACTGCGCGTGTGTCCATCGTGTGCCGAACAGGCTTGCGGCTGCCTCTTGCGGTGTCGATAATATCTGCACCAATAGATCAATCGAGTCTTTTTAGACGACATCAAGCACATGGTAGGGATACGAGGAGCTGGGACGAAAGCCTCGGTGGACAGGGCGGAGAGCGTCAGTCTCCGAACAAAGGGCTCCAGGTCCTCCAACCAGCTTTGGGAAGCCCCGTTGTTCTTCATCCGCGCCAAGCAATTTGTCACGGGCGGCTTCGACTTTCCAGGTTGGGGGCGGCGCCGAGCCAAAATGTCCTCGAATAGAGACGAGTGCGAGGTGACTCAGTTTGGATCTGTGAAGGTGAGTCCTCTTTGCTTGCCTGGCTTTCGCATGCTCTACTACGCGGACGAAGGCTGAAGAAGCACGCCAAGCTCTCAGGGCGTCTCCATGATCGTGTGAAATGCAGCGTTTCCATCACAGTTCAAATCTGTCGTCGACCGGACGTCGAGGATAGGGGGTTGGGCAGCAGGGTCGGACACCGCGCTGACTGCGCTCTGAGGACAGATGATCTCGTGGAAGCGACACTGCGGAGCGCTTGATCCGAGGCTTATCGCCCGATTTGAGGGGAGGCGAGGCTCCTCGTTAATGTCTCGCAAAGAGATCGCTCACTATAGCAGAGAAATACCCGCCTAGGGCGATGTGAAAGGCAAGGTTCTATTGAATGGACATCTAGACTAACAACGATGCAAGCGAGAAGAGACATCCGATCGAGGGGACGAGGGGGTTGTCCGTGCGAAAGCAAGCTTCTTGCATCTAGTCGCTGAATCGAAGCTTGTATGCGGTCGAGTCCTGGTCCACCAGCACGACGCTGGTACCATCGGTCTGCTGAGGGTCCTTGAACACGGCCCAACCCCAATCCTTCTGAGAGTCGCTCTTCGGGGCACCGAGCCAGTTGACGTCGTACTTGCCGTCGGATGTCTTGCTCAGATGGTAGAACTGCGAGACCTGTTCCTTAGTATCAGCGGTGGAGCAGGCGTCTGCCGCCTCGATGATGTAATTGTCTAGACTGCCGGTCTGCCTGCTGAAGCAGCTACCTCCAAAGATGGTGTTGTTGAGTCCAAAGTGGCCGTACATGTTGTTGTCATCCGACTCGTAGCCCATGAAAGCCGAGTCACACTGGAAGAAGTTGAACTCAGCCTTTTCGGTTGCGTTGAGGAGAGGGGAGTAGCCGTAAGGGAACGCAGCCGTCCTTCCAGCATTTACAGGCTGGACGTCTCCGGTAGACGTGTTAACCAATTCCAGTCCGCCGACCTTGACGAGCTTGCAGGCAGGCAATTGACGGATGGGAGGGACATACTGCCTTCCGAGCTGACCAATGAGCTGCTCGTCGCGCTTGCCCGTCTGTGGATTGTCCGCTTCGTAGTTGGCCGTGAGGTCGGCACCGTCGAAAGCAAAGTGGTAGTTTCCGCCGTATCCCGGATCGTTCTGATCGACAGGACCGGGAGTGTCGCCCAAGAAGACCGCGGTGTAGTAGTCATAGAACGAGAACAGCTGAAATTGCCAGTGTTGGCGAGCTTCGACGTTGCCCAGAGAGCTGTCACCGGTAAATGCGCAGGGCTCGGACTTGACTAGAGCACCAGTCGACTCGAGTCGGTCGACGGTCACACAGTTGCCGTCAGGTCCCTTGATGTGACCTTGGTAGGTGGCGACCGACCCTTTGCCTTGATAGGGCGGCGGGGTGTAGGAGCAGTTGAAGAACTCGAACATGGTCTGGTTCTGCCACTGAGGGGTGTGCGATGCGACGACGTGCTCATCTTTGAGCGAGAGGTATGTTGCGGGAGGATTGTTCGAGTAGATGGGGATGCCGGTCGAGTTGTAGCCGAAAGCGCCTTTACCAAGGCTGACGCACTGATCGGCGGAGGAAGCGCTAACGACAGGCGCAGCCGAGGTAGTGCTTGCTCCGGCAAGCAGCAGTACAGCGGCAGCGGTGAGCTTGAAAGACATCGCTATGGTAGATTGGAGAGGGAGCGGTGGCGATTGAGATGAAGAAACGTTGTTGATGGGAGCAAGTCGGACACATGATCATGGAATTGACCTTTTATCCTTTCGTAGGTATGTCTGTCAATCCATGTCGCTCTCAGCTAGGCTCTCCAGCTAGGCTCTCCAGCTAGGCTCTCCAAGATGCTTGTGACATGCTACCGAACAGGGAAGGACGACGCAACCGCTAACCGCGTCTCAGAGACTCGCCTCTTTGGGCCGACGAGGAGCACATCCCGCCACTCTCGGCTTATTCCCCGGACATGGACGTCACGGTTCGGGCTCTGCTTGTACCGCGTTTTGGAATGGATCTGCTGGGTTCCTATGGAAGCGACAATTAGAGGATCGACGTGAGGTTCCTACGGAACGGAATCTAGCGCAATGACAGCCGGCGGGGGCGTCGGCGACCACGGCATGGCGGCGATTGACGGCGGTTGGCGGCGGTGCTCCGGTCGAATTCATGCAAAAACGGAGTTCCAACGCCTCGGTTGCTCGCAACAGCACAGCACAGTCACGACTCCATCGGAAAGCATCAAGTGATGTTCGGTTCGGAAAGGATTAGAGTTCGGCTCAGGCATCCGTGCCGTTTTCGGTGCATTATCCACCTGAACTGAGCGCTTGCTCCGGGCTGATCAGTAGGGCGGCCAGTGTGCGAGCAATCTGCGGTTACAATGATGCGTGAGCGCGAGGCAAGCAGATACGAGCAGACGTCATTGCATGGGGGCATTCAATTAGGATAGTGTTGCAATATTGAAACCGCATTTTCGGACGCGAATTTCAGTGCGATTCGGACTGAGAACGTGAAGGCGAGGTTTCAACGGTGAGCTCGCAACTCTGTTGTGCTCGCGTCCAGCCTGCGATGCCGGCACAAACAGCCTGTCGCAAGTCGGCACGATCGGCACCTTAGCCTTACGGGCAGCGATGAGAAGGTCGCTCACCCTGGTCATCGCAGAGAGCAACCTACCGTGAGAGCAATGGCTTGCAAAGGTGGCGACACCCCAGTCGACACCGGCTCTACTGCGGCGCAAACACTTATGATTGCACGGACACAGGAAACACAAGTGAGCCTGTCCAGCTTCACACTTCAATTTCACTTTCAGAAAGCATTGCGTCTAGCGAGGACGGGACTGTAAGCCGAGCGTCCGCAGGGACAAGGACTAGTGCTTGGTCAGGGAGAGAAGGTGATCGCTGGGCACGCCGGACCAGCCGCGCTTCTCGTAGTCGGCAAGACTGGCGACCATGTCTTTGACGAGGTCCTGCATCTGAATGTAGCGCAGATCCAATACACGGGTGGCCTTGGATCCATCCAGCTCGTTCTGCTTGACCGAGGAGCCCTCGCCGTGCTTGCCTTGAGGTACCTGCTTCTTCCACTCGGATGGAACGGTGTTGTCGGCGTGGATGACGTCGGCCACGTCCTGCCAAACAAAGGGGCCAAGTGAAGCGGCAAAACGGTTGCCACCCGCGTCCGCACGCACAAGCGCCTCTACATGCGCGTAAGCTACATCGCGAACGTCGACACAGTTGCCCGAAGGAGCGAGGAGATCGTCCTCCTTCTTGGAGCCATGCAAGAGTCCCCACACAAATCCGACCGAGGTGTTGAGCTTCTCAGGAGCGGCAACCTGGTGCAGGATGGGGCCCAGAACGAGAGGCGGGTTGATGGTGACCAAGTCGAACGTTGGCTTGTTCTCTTCGACAAATTCCCAAGCAGCACGCTCAGCCATGGTTTTCGAAGCGCGATAAGCGTCAGGACCTTCCTGGTCCTTGCCCTGCTTTTCGACGTTTTCGACGCTCGAGATGTTCCAGTCCTTTTCGGTGTAGACGATGTGGCCTTTGCGGGTCGAATCGAGGATAGCCGCGAAGGACGAGGTGATGACGACGCGCTTCACATCCTTACCGTGCTTGTGAATGGAGGTGAGGACGTTGCGCGTACCGTTGACGGCGGGGTTGATGAGCGTTCCCCTGGGATCGCCGTCGATGTTGAAGTGGAAAGGCGAAGCGGTGTGGAGGACGGCGTCAACACCCTTGACAGCATCGTCGAAGGCCCCTTGCTTCTCGAGATCCTCGGCAATGACATAACTGAGCTGGTCGCCGTACTTCTTGAACAGGTCTTGAAGGTACTTGCCCTTGTCGTCGGATCGGACGGTGGTGCGGACCTTGTGGCCTCGCTCGAGGAGCTGGTAGACGCACCAGACTGCAATGAAGCCCGAGCCTCCGGTGACGAGGACGTGTGACTTTGGCTGGATAGCTGGCATTGTGGTCACGAGATATTTGTGTTGATGAATCAATGAGAGAGGTTGTGGTGGCGGCGAGCAAGAACGGTTATGACGACTCGGTGCGCGGTTGGGAATCCGTGTCAAGGTCCGTGCACAAGCGCAGTCGCGGCTTCGCGAGGTCCAGGTCGCGAAAGTCGGGGCGCGCCTTCCAAAGCGGTGGGTCAAGCGAAAGCGGCATCATGCAGGCTCGCTCGTTGCGCAACAGCATGCGCGCAGCGGCTGCGATTGATCCCGGCCCACCTCAGGGTGCATTGCCGTGCTATGACTGTGTGAGAGCCCTCGGCTTCAGCGTGTGGAGGTATCGTTCGGCACGGGCAGAATACGTCAGAGGCCGGTCAGCTTGATCCGGCCGAAAATGCATGCTTTGAGTGTCTGCGAGGCCCTCAAGGGTTCAATCCTGTGACGCCACCTCTCCTTTCGCCCGTAGCCGCATCCGACGAGGTGAGTGCAGGACGCAGTGAATCGGCGCACAAAACACGAAGACGAGAATCGATACGACAGTGCCATGCGAGGGGCTGAAGAGGTATGAGATTCCTCTTCCTGTTCAAAGACGTTCAGGAGTTTGTCAGGTGTGCTACACCGCACACGGCGTCTTCCGTCAACTTGAGCTCGAACTGTGTGAGACTGCAGCTGGCTGGATCGGGGCGAGGTGATGTCAGACCCCATGAGTTCGAGGCGGCGATGGGGGATCGTCTCAGCGACAGCGGCATCCGGCTCTTGAGCGCGATGTCAACCATGTGCGCAACGCTGGATCTGGTCGACAGTCGGTATACCTAGGACCAGTTGACCCCTGCGACATTGCGGGGCACTTTAACAAACCAAACCAGACGACGCTTCCATGGTACAGAGTAGTGCATTGCGAAACGGAACATGTACAAGAACGAGACAAATGACGAACGGTATAGGCGAGCAGAGACGATCAGAAGTCCTCTTCCAACGAGAAGGCATGTGTGTTCTTCTGCGTGCCATCGCCGGCCTCCTCGGTCTCCCTTCGCGCAACACCGCTCTTTGCGTATTCGGCAACCTTCTTCTCGAAGAAGTTGGTCTTTCCTTCGAGACTGATGTTGTCCATAAAGTCGAAGGGGTTGGTCGAGTTGAAGTGAGGCGCGTTGCCGAGCTGTGTGAGCAGGCGATCCGCGACGTACTCGATGTACTGGCACATCAGCTTTGCGTTCATGCCGATCAGACTGCATGGCAGAGCCTCGGAGAGGAACTTCTGCTCGATCTCGACGGCCTCGGTGATGATCTTGAGCACGGTGTCGGGGTGTGCGCGCTTCTTGAGGTGGCTGAAGAGGAGGCAGGCAAAGTCGGTGTGGAGACCCTCGTCGCGCGAGATGAGCTCGTTCGAGAAGGTGAGGCCGGGCATGAGGCCGCGCTTCTTGAGCCAGAAGATGGAAGCAAACGAGCCGGAGAAGAAGATGCCCTCGACGGCGGCAAAGGCGACGAGGCGCTCGGCGAAGGTGGCGCGACGGTCGCTGATCCAGCGGAGCGCCCAGTCGGCCTTCTTCTTGACGACGGGGATGGTCTCGACGGCGTCAAAGAGGAGCTCGCGCTGTTCGGGCTCGCGGATATAGGTGTCGATGAGGAGCGAGTAGGTCTCGGAGTGGATGTTCTCCATCATGATCTGGAATCCGTAGAAGCAGCGGGCCTCTGCGGCCTGAACCTCGGAGCTGAAGCGCTCGACGAGGTTCTCGTTGACAATGCCGTCCGAGGCGGCGAAGAAGGCGAGGACGTGCGAGATAAAGTGGCGCTCGTTGTCGTTGAGCTTGTTGTCCCAGTCGTGGAGGTCCTTGGAGAGGTCGATCTCCTCGGCGGTCCAGAAGGAAGCCTCGGCCTTCTTGTACATTTGCCAGATCTGTTGAATGCATCCAGGAGAGCAGCAGAAGAAAAGGAAAGACGTCAGTCGATGCACTTGGACATGATTTCTGCCGTATTGGAACGCGAGCAGAGAAAAAGGAAACGTACCTCGTGGAAGCGGATGGGGAAGAGGACAAAGCGACGCGAGGTCTCGACAAGAAGGGGCTCCTCCTCCTCGGGCAGGTCGACCTCACCGACAAACTTGCCGTGGACATCGTCGGCCTCAGCGGTCTCGTCAGTAGAGTTGACGACAGCGTCGGTCTTGGATGTGAGGTCGAGCTTCTTGCCCTTGGTGAGGAAGCCAGGGTCGGAGAAGTCGTCGTCGGCAGCGTCAGCGAAGTTGAGCTTGGCGGCGGACTTCTTGGACGGCGTGGCGTTGACATCGATGCCGGCGAGGCCAGCGGCGACCTTCTTAGAAGGCGTCTCGAGGTTGTGCTGTGTCACGGCAGACATGGCGGCGGTCAAGAATGTGGGATGGTGTCGAGAAGGACGGTGGTGTGGATGGCGGCCGCAGCGAGGAGGATGCGGTGGCGGTAGTGGCTGAGGTGGCGATCAGGGAAGGCAAGGAGCACGTAGGAAGGTATGAGAAGGGCAAGGTGGAGAGGAAAGATGTTGGACGGAAAGGAGGTGGAGTTGCAGAAGAGAAGACGCAACTTATGTATCTGCGGGACTGGGCTGAGCCTGGCTGGGAGACGCGAGCAGAGCGAGGGAAGATGACGGTAGGACGCAAGAGCGTGTGGTGTTGGTGCACACGACTGGTCAACGCGTTTGGCTGGCTCCAGTCGCGCCTCCGACCCTTTTTTTCCGCAGGGGATCTGCGCAGTTGAAGCTCTACAGCGAGAGAAAAGAGCGAAGCTTGACTCGGACGCGGATCCGCCGCGCTGACATGAGCCGCTTTGCCAGGGCGCAACAGCGCTCTCTACACGACACGCGCCGCCCGCTCGCAGACAGGAAGTGGAAAAAAAATCAACCAAAATCCCAGGGCGGCAGGCGGCAGATCAGCGGACGCGAGGTAGAGGCGTGAGGCGCGGATGGTCGAAATCAAAGGACGCGTCTGTCTGTCTACGCCACGGCACGCTGCTAAATTCGATGGCCGCCAGCCCGGGTCGTGTTGGTTGGTCTGCACGCGTCCAAAAGCGTTGGCGCGAGACGGGCGCGGGAGTCGCGTCTGATGCGCAGCTTCAGCCCCTTCCTTTGGACGGACCGCGCCGCCCGCGGCCGTGCGCATCGAGGCACGAGGTTGCCAGCAGCGCGCATTGTCTGCCCCTTAGCGTCGCGTAAAGCAGCTTCTGATCCGGACCGCGCGACAGCGCGACGTGCCTTGCAGGCGTGCCCGGCATTCCAGATCTCCTGGTTCGGTCTTCGTGCAGCAATGTGCAGCTCAGGCCGTCATGCCTAGCGCAGCATCAGATCGCACTGCGAGTCTCTCCACGCTCGACTGCAGCATCGATGCAAGCTATGCATGCGTAGCGCAAGTACGACCTTCGATGACCGCGACCATCTTGAGCCAATTTCGCTCGAGGATCCTCACTGACCTGGCGATCCGCGTGTGACCTCGTCGAAGGCTGGGCTGATACGATCAAAGTCATGACCACACTTGCATTCTGCCAGGGGTGCATCGGTGGAGTTATACAATTTTGAACAGGATCGCTGGCTTCGGATCAACGGCTGTGCAGGCTGCAATTCCCATCTCGGACCATTCCCGCGACGTATCTACGATCAAAACCCGACCAAGGCTCGGTCGTTCGGAGTGGTGGAGGTGGACGGCTTGCCCCGGAGACGATCTCGTCCTCCGAACATCTCGCCAAGCAACATCCAATGTGACCGCAACACTCTTGTTTGATGCGCCCGCACGAGCTTCGTGAATGTCGAGTCATTTTGCGGAATGCCTGATGCAGCGTCTGTAGTCAACGGCAGCCATGTGCGTTCGGCTGAAATACAATTTGCGACTGAATGAGACAGGCGAGCACGGTCTTGGCGCTCATGACGGCTGGCCGACCATCTGATAAGATGTAATCTCCGCGCCTCCTCAAATCACGGCTTGGCTTCGCGAACGCCACGGTAAAAGCGAGCCACGACCTCAACGGCAAAGCGCGTCGTTCATCGGCGATCTTCTGTACGAAATAGCTCCCCGATTCGGACCTCCACCCCCGCAAACCCCGCAACCGGCAACAATTGGATTTCAGGCGACGGATCCACTGTCCAAGGCTCGGAGCATGAAGCTCGCTTGCCGCTTGCCGCCTCCCTTCGCAGAACTGGCAACACGCTGCGGCCGCAGTTGAGGCGGACGAACACCGGCTGAAACCAATCTTTCCTTTGTGGCCGCAGTGTGCACATCCCGCTTGAAGCGTTTGAATCTCAAAGTGTTGGGTTAGCTCGCCGGAAGCTTTCCACAACGGCTAAAAGGATAGCCGTGCTGCCGGATTTCAGGGTCGCGCCAGGGTATGCTGTAGCTGTTACCCTCCCACACTACACCATAGAGGTCCCAGCATACTTTCGTTTCGCCGACCTATATTTGAGCCAGCATCCTCATTCGCAGCTCGCGTGTACATGCCGACAACATGCCCGTGAGCGCAGAAAAGGTGGCCATCAGGCACCGCACCTCGGACGATTTTCCCCTCGCGGTCACCATCTTTCGGCCCACCTCGTCAGCCGACGTCAAGGCCAGTGTCGTGTTCGCAAATGCGACTGGCGTACAAGCTCGTTTCTATCACAACGTAGCCGCCTGGCTCTCCCAGAATGGCGTCGCTGCCTACACGTTCGATTACCGCTTTTCAGGTGCTTCCTTTCCGCTCGAGTGTGACCCAGCCAAGCTCGCCGAGGACGAAGACTACTTTGAGGAAGCGCTACGTCGGTGTCCAGACCACGTTGATCTGACCACAACCTGGTGCAAAGTCGATCTCGCGTCAATCGTTCGTTTGGCATACGAGTCCAATCCCAAAGCAGATGTTACCGTGATCGGACACAGCCTTGGTGGTCACCTCATGGCGGTCCTCCCAGCGGATCACGTGTATGGCCCGCGCGCCAAAGTCAAGCGGCTCCTCAATGTGTGCGGTGGCAACGCCTACGTTAAGAACCAAAAGGAGCCCGACGCCGCCGAATTTGGCTTCACAGAGATCGTCGTAAAGCCCCTTGCAGAGGAGAAGATCTTCCGTGCTGCCAATCTCGGCCTTGGTTACGATCTGCCCTACGGCCCTGGCTTGGAATGGGTGCAATGGTACTTCCATCCGCACTTTGCCTTCAACAGGCCCGAGAACATGAAGCTCGCCAGGGGTCTCAAGGGTGTGCCGCTACTCTACGTCGGTTTTGAAGATGACGACAAGATCGGAAAGTAAGTTCATCAATGACACAGCCTTAACAAGACGAGCCAAACCTGACTCCTTTCTCGCAACCTCATCTCTCATTCTGTTCGTGCTCGCTCACTAGGAACATGATGGAAAAGTACCTGGGCATGTTTGACCACTCCGACGGACTCAAGCAGAGTCTCTGGATCGACCCTGTCAAGAAAGGCTGGCCCAGCTGCGGGCACGTCAACGCGTTCACAAAGAGCAAAGAGCCCAAGCTCGTCCCAGTCGAGCACGGCGAGGCATACACATCACAAAAGGACTTTGAAGACGCCATCTCGAGCCAACCGAAACCATCACGCGCCTCTTTGAGCAAGGAGGAAACCATCTGGAAACTCTTTCTCGACTACATTCTCGGAAATCCCGTCGACACATCGAACGCCGAGTACAAGGTCTGGACTAGCTCAGATGAACGCGAGATCGAAAAGGAGCGCATGGAGGACGCCGAGTCTCGTAGAAAGAGCCCTCGAAAAGAAGACATCATTCTGGGTTTCGTTTCTGCCGGTCAAGCCAAGCTATGAAGAAATACAACCCGTAATCCAATCTTGCGTGGCTACGGTACGGCCTGTGTCTGCTACGGCTGGCTTGCCCTGCGGCTCAAAGCGAGGCCAGGAATGCCAAAGAGATGGAGGTACAGATGACGACGAGAGCCAATCCCTTCGACAGCGGCTTCTTCATATTTGCAGCGTTCTCGCTGCCGGCACCCGTGGCAGCCGCATTGCCACTGCCGACCCACAGCTCAGGGCTGCGGGCCACGTCTGCAGCCATGGCGTTCTCCACCTGCGAAATCCACAGCAGCCAGCTGCGAAGATACTCGTCGCTGGTTTTAATTGCTTGAGCTGGCACGAAGCGCGGGACCGATCCGTTCTGTGCCGAAAGCATCGATGCGTGATGCTGAATCCTGGCACTCTTCACCGCCTGGACAAAGCGGAAGGTGACCTCGGGAACGGTCGTTCCGACGACGGTGGCTCCATCGTTACGCATCAGCACCAGTGGCCTAAAGCCGTCGGTTTCGTTGACGCTGGCGACTGCAGCATCAGCGGGACCAAACATTGTCGCTAGCGAGAAGCCCTTGGCCACATCGTCGACGGCAATCGTTGCCGCGTCTGGATCGTCTTCAAAGACGCTGAAGACCGGAGCGGGATGAGGTCCCATGAAGGAGGCGCCCGGGGTCGTCGCGAAGAAACCGGTGAGGTCGCCTGTGGTTACTTGAGACGTGTTGACATCGGCAGAGTCCGAGGAGAAGAGCGACCAGGGCAACAGCTGCTCGGCCTGGTAGTAGGCGATACTGTTGACCGTCGTGTTGGGAAATCTCTGGTAGATGGACGAATGGATGAAGATCTCGGCAGGGCGGATCGGAGGCTCATGCTCCACCAGAGCCGCCGAAATGACCTGCGAGTCGTTGATTCTGGCTACGGCAACGTCGGCCGGAGTAATTTGAGCGGGTGTCCTGCTGCCGCCCGTGATCAGGAAGGTGGTGTCGGGGGACAGAGGATCACGAACCGAGATGTGCCCGGCACAGTCGTCCGCGACTCCTTGCGAGGCGAGGATGCGAGATGCGTTGACAAGCTGGTTCACTGCGAGCTGACGCGGAGTCAGCTTGGGCAAGCTTTGGGAGCCGAGGTGGAGAGTCGATGCGTAGCCTCTGGTCAGTCCAAGATGGCGCGTGTGCTTCCTTCGCTTCTTCTTTTACTTACGATTGCGAAGCGACATCAAAGCTAGCAAGCAAGAGAAAAAGGATCGTGTAGCCAAGATGCACCGCTCTCATAATGACTTCGAGCCGAGACGAAGGAAAACTATCAAGAGTGTTCGATCAAACGAGAAAGGAGAAGAGAAAGGGAGTCGGTCGGGTGAAGCCAGCCAATTTATAGCCGTCTCCATGGCGCTGAAGCAGCCCCTGGACCACGCTCAGCTCAAGACGCACTACAGATCCGGTCGCCTTTGGGGATACAAGTGATGCTCGGGCAAGAAGCAGTCCCAACAATCTCGCTGACGTCGGTCCGCTCTTGCTGCATGTTCGGCCCATCCGACGCGATCTCCCAACCGATGAGCCTTCAAGACGAACGCGCTCTTTCCTCTGCTGGCATTGCCTTCATCACTAGCCTTCGGATGTTCCGATGCGACGAGTCGACCTGAAGCATCCGCTCGGCTCTCGATAGCAGGTGGAAAGCTCAATCGCCGACACCCCAAAATCTGCACGCAAACGAGCAGGCGAGCCTGGACATAATCGATGCGGAGCTGAGTGCTTTGCATTGCGGAAGAAAGTGAGATAGATATTGGACACTTCGGAAGTTCCACCGGGGTATCTTGACACGCAACGGTTCGGGAATGGAGACGCGGTAAGACGCTGAGCTACGAGGAGTCAGCGGACTTAGGGCCCTTCTTCTGGGCCTGACGTGCCTTCTGAGCCGACCTCTGCTCGAGGCGAATCCAAATGGGGAAGGTGATCAGGATCACTGCGAGCCAGGCCCAGAGGATGCCAAAGTACTTGAGCATCTCTACGCGCTGGCCGACATTAAAGATGATTTTGATGTAGATCTGTCGGATGTTGTAGAAAGGCATCGCATAGCCGTACTGGTAGAAGGAGGGAGAGAGCTCGATGGGCAGGTTGGCGACCGAGACATTGATGATGATCCAGAAGACGAGAACAAAACCGATGAAGCGCGGCCCGACCAGGGAGATGGCGCACTCGGTCACCAAGCCGAGCACGCACATGCCGACAAAGGTAGCAGCCCACCACGTCATGAAACCAGCGCCGTAGCTGAATGTGCGTCCGAAGGGGACCTTGAAGGGGATGTTGAGCAGCGAGATCATTAGAGACAAGAAAAAGTAGCAGACGAGCGGCGCAAGGATGCGCATCGCCACCAGCGAGCGGTATCGGAGGAAAGGCTGCAGGCCCTGGCGACCGCCAAAGTTGGCCATGGTGGCGTTGAAGGCGAGGATGCACAGGTAGATGAGGCCCACGACTAAGACTGCGATAGCAACAGGAACATCGTACGGCCGCAAGTCGCGATTCACGGCGATGATCGGGTTGGCAATCGTCTGTGGAGCATTGGCAAGGTTGTTGATAGCCGTCTGGTTGGTGGCGATGGAGCTCAGATACTGCCTGGCGAGCTGCGCGCTGAGCTGTGCGATCGCCTTGTTGAGCGTGGCTGTGGCTGGAGAAAGCACCATGGACGGAACCGCTTGGAAGTTGCGTGAAGTAGCGTACGTGAGAGATACGACAGAGCGAGGGTCCCAGGACGCATCGCCGTTTGCACGCGCCTGCTCGAGCTTGGCGGTAGCATCCTCTTCTACCGTAACGACGATCCAGGTGGCCAGAGTATTGGTGACCTGGTAGTCGACCTCATCCTGCGTGGGGAAGCGATTGGGATCGATGACTGTCCAGGTGCTGTGCGGCTTGGCGCCCTGATTGGCAGCGAGGAACGCCTCTTGGACGGCCGAGCCAATTTCGCCGTTGTCGCGGTTGATGATCCATCCGTTGAGGTTGGGCGAAAGGTCGGTCTCCTTCCAGACCGAGCCCCAATACATGCTGATGATCGCCCAGACAAAGATGCAGATGATGAGCGTAGTGCTGCCGATGGCTTTAAGATAGGCGGCGCGTTGGGCGCGCACTCGCGGCGACCAGAAGGTCTCTTGGCCGAGTTGCGGAGGCTGTCGCGCCGGCGTAGGCGCTTGATCTGTCTCTGCCTGCATCTCCTTGGCATTCTGCGCAGAGTCGTGGGCCTCGTGCATGGCAGAGCTTCCCTCGGTGGAGCTGCTCGAAGCAATACGTTGTTCGGACGCCATTTTCTGCGAAGGGAACTGGCTTGATGAGATGGTCCAAGGACGTTTGTGAAAGGTTGATGGATGAATGATTAGGGCTAACCTGCCATTGCGAGAGTGCCGCTTTTATGGAAGAAGACGTCTTTAATGAATGTGGAAGATTCGATGGAAGCGATGAGAGCCATGCGAGCCACGGAGATGAGAGGGAATGGGCAAGGAGGCTGGCTATACTGCAACTCCACGGATGACGATTCCACGCGATTTTGATAGCATCATCCGCAGCAGCGGTGAAACAACGAGTCGCGAACTGACAGCTGCAAAAAAGATGATGCAGCGAGAAATGCGCGTCCCAAATCCGGGTTGGTTGTGAGCCGCAGGCACGCTGAGATCCCGCCTCCTCTCCTCACTCGGAAATGTCGAACGTGCAGGCACCTTTCCGCGGCTTTTCCGTAAGCTACAACCTATTGTTTGTGGTTGCGGGACTCGAATTCGGGCTGTTCCTAGACCCGACGTCCGAAGCGCCTTGGCTCAGCAGCGCTCCGCTCGCAACTTCGTCCGAGCTCGCATAGAGACGAGTGCCCTCCGTGGGCTTCAGCCATCTTTCATGGCTTCGTTGCGCGATTGTCGTGAATCAGCGAGAACAAAATCCCGTCTCGGGATATCCGAGTGTCCTTGATGCTCGAACAGGCTCTGAGTTCGTGCGGAAATAGCGCAGGGTAGTGATGCGATCCGCGAAGCTCACGGTTCCGTTCGGAGGTTGGCCGACTGTCATCGAACAAGCAACGGCCCCCTGAATCTTGAATGCGAGCAAGAATTGAGTTTTGCTACGTCTCCAAGCACCAAAGATGAGGTGCGGAAATATGGTCCGGATTTTCCGCGGCGTTTCCGGACGGCGGGAAGTGCGTGTCCTCACAGCACGGATCGATTGGCAGCAGGACGGTATCCCGCTCGCTGGGTCCAGCTCCGATGTTGTCGTCGGCTTCCTCTCAATCCCGCTGTTTCGATCGTGCAGCGCTATTCAACCGCCGGCTTTCAACGCATGCAAGAGCCAATCAGATAAGCTTTGCCTCCGCATCTGCTTCGGTACCCTGCCACCTTGTTCAGACTGAGCTCAGAAGATCCATGCACCATGCCGAGAGGCCTGAAACTACAGCTGATGCCGCGGCAACTCCGTTCGGTATGACTAGGTGGAGACACTGTATGTGAAAGTATATGATAGCTTAATTTGCGCCGAGAAGAATCTGCTGCAGTGCGGACCGTAGTCATCTGCGGTCGGCTCGGATCGACAAAAGGATCAGTAGCCACCGCGTTGCAGCTCGATGGCACCCAGGACGAGCAGCGCAAATCCGAGAGGAAGCACTGCGGCAAACACAATGACATCCTGGTAAATGCGCTTGCCTCGCGTCCTTCGTTGCAATTGACGTTCCTTACGAGCCAGGAGGATCGTCGTGGCCTCGTCGCGGTCATCGCCCGTCTGTTCTGTGAGGTGGCTTGGAATCGAAGCTGAATCTTGGTCCAGAGACGCGGGCGGAACGTGTCGGCTCGAGCGGTGGGAGTGCAAGCCCGAGACAGCGCTCGCGGCGTCTGAATTCGGCGCACGTGGGCGAGCGGTGGCAGAGCTCGCAGACGCATCATCGTTGTGGTCTTGATCCGCACCGTCGGCACCGGCCAACAATGGCTGTCGCTCGCCGTCTTCGCTCTGCCTACCTCCTCCCAGCAGGTAGTGGCGGTTCCTCGCAAGCATGGACAGCGGACCACTAAAGTAAGCTGATGCTGTCCTTCCAAGCTCGCTCGCGAAGGGCGGCAAGATGGCGCGCGGTCGTCGGATGTGGAAGAGAATCAGCCACACCAGACCTGGCATCACAAAGCCAACGCCGGCGCCCATCAGACCGAGCACCTCCGAGGCTCGAGTGAATCTGGCTTCTTCGCCTGCCTTCTCCGTCCGACGGAAGCCTCCGGCGCCCGAGAGGAAGGCACTCGCCGCTGTCACACCCCACAGAAGAAGGCCAGCCAGGGCGTTCCGCGCGGGTTTGCCCCACTTCTTTTTCCACCTTCCGATCTGCGAGAGTTCCTCGCCCGAATGCGCGGCACTGGGCACGTTTGCATGAGACCCGGATCCACGCGCACCGCCCACGAGCGGAGACGATGTAGGGGGCTCGTCAAGAGGCAGACGGATGGCCTGCTGTCGTCGTCGTAGCGGGTGAATGTTGAGCTGTCGGAGCAGCCTGCCCCACGAAGAGCGAGCCGTGGTGAGGCAGATGGCAAGGTGAGTAGCCAGGATCGCAACGAAGAGGATCCTGGCGACATTGATCAGATCGTCATCGTTGGGTAGCGAAGCAAACAGGTTCGGATGGCTGTCTTTACGCAGTCGTCCCTGCACGCCGTTGACGCCTGCGACCACGCCAAACAGAATGCCCATGGCAATGACGAAGACCACCTGACCAGCTTGTGCACCAATGAAGGCCGCGACGTTCGAACGTGAGGTCCCGATCCTGCGCAGGCTGCGCTGATGCGCCAGGATCTGCAGCGGACAGGCGCTCAACGTGAGCAGTGGCAGCAAGGAGATGGGCGCCCACACGGACGGTGGATGCAAGGGGTTGATGTTGGGCCATTTGTCGCGCCCGATTGGCCGACTAGTGGTCGAAGCGGCTGCGGCAAGAGCCACTGGTGGCGTGCTTGTGTAGATTTTGACCAGGATGATGGTGACGATGATGGGGTAGAAGGCCAACGAGAAGAATGTGTTGAGTCGAATCACATTGCGCTTGGCGAGCGGGAAGATGACGAGCGGAACTGAGATGATTCCGCCGACGACGAGGGTGACGAAAGCTCGGTCATGCAGATGTACGCCTCGAGGCGCATAGTTGAAGAAGACCTGCAGCAGCAGATCGGCGAGGGCAAAGTAGCCAATGATGGCGCTGCCGGTTGCGTACAGTGCGAGAAGGAAGCCTGACACGACCCTGCCGAGGCCGCCCTTCCACGGGGTGTATCTGCCGAAGCTTGCACCGACAATAGCCTCTATTGAGCTTCCGTTAACGTAGCGGCTCAAAACGACCCACAGCCCGCCGCCTACTCCGCCCAATGTTGCGACGACCACCAATGCGATCGTTCCAAGCAGAGCGCCGGTGCGGGCAAAGTAGTGGGGCATGGATAGCAGCACAGCCGGGTGCAGGCTGGCCGAGAAAAGGTTGGCGGATACGTGAGGGGCCGAAAGACTTGCTGGCGTTCCTGGGTTGGTGAGAAGCTTCCACCAAGCTTTGCGATGCTCGCGCGTCGGCCGGAGCGACTGGAGATACGACTCGGGCCGGGCTTTCTTTTTGTTGGCACGCCTGCTGCGCCTGGCGGCGGTGTCGCCGGTGGCCGAAAGGGGCAGGGTACGGTCCTGATGCAGCGGATGAGAGGCGTCCTCATCTTCGCTGCTATCGTCCCAGGTCTGTCCGACATCGATGCGGCCCTGGCGTAAGAAAGCATCGAATTCCGATGCAGTGTCGCTTTCGCCTTCTTCTAGCTCGTCAGGATCGAGTTGTGGACGTGCGAGACTAGACCGCGAGCCGGACGCGGGCTCGTCGTCTCTGTAGGCCGAGCTGGGTGCGGGGCTCTTGCGGCTGCCTTCCGCGTCATCGTCGTGCGGATGACTGTGGTGCACTGAAAGGTGCGATGGCTGCGTGGAGACTGTTGGATACTGGTTTGCTGTTGGTGGATCCGACGAGGAAGGCTCTTTCATGGTCGATGGAATGCCCAACGATGCTGAACCGCTGAGGCTGCGCCGGGAGGGTTGACGAGAAGTCTGGACGCAGTTTGCGACAAGCTGAGGGATGGTGCAGGTGATGGTTGACGTCGACCACACAGGTGTGGATGTGGAGGCGAGCTGCTGAAATCAGGAGGCCCAAGCCTTGACGCACAGACGCAGCCAGGGAACGACAAAAAAAAGCAAAAAAGGAAGGGGGCCAACCCGGAATCGAACCGGGGACCTCTGTCAACTTAGTGCGACCTCCCGAAGAAGGCAATGCCCTAAGACAGCATAATAAGCCACTATACGATTGGCCCGCTTCATGTCTGCTCGGAACACGTTTGCGTACAACAACCTCCATTTTCTCGAGTGAATGGCTTTTGTGGTCTAGCTCAAGGGACAGGGAGGACAGGGGGCTAGACGAGGCAAAGCGACAACAAGCGATGCGAAAAATGAGTAGAGTACAATTGCCAAGGATGCGAGCGAGAACGAGAGCTACAATGCGTGCGGAAGGTGGAATCATGGGTATCAGAGAAGCCTGTCTCCATCCAGCCTGTGTATCGCCTGACGGTTGGGGCGCGGCGATGAGGGTAAGATGTAGATCAGGGTGAGGGGTGGAGCATGGCGTCCACCGCGGATTCCTCGACGTGGTCGACGGAAGAGCTAGAGTGGGTGTTCGTGTTTGAGATTGCGTGCGCCTCGTGCATGTACGGCAACGCGGGTGCCGCCTTGCTTGCCGTCAGAGGAGGCTGGGACTCGATTCCGGCTTTAGGGCGGCGAGGCTTGCGACGAAGAGGGAGATGAGCCCATACCTCCTTGCGACACGTCGGGCAGGATACCCACTTTCCGGTCGTATCTCTGTGCTGGTTAGGGTCCGAGTTAGCCATCGATGGTGCGACCTGTTGCGGGCCATCGGTGCCTTGATGGTCGTCTCCCTCGCCTTCTTCTTCGTCATCGTCAGCATCCTTGGCGAAGAGGTCCAAATGATCGCCAGTGCAATTGGGATTTTCGATGCGCATGCTGGTGCAGAGGCAGTCGAGATGGACTTCGTGGCGGCAGGGCGAGAGCTTGACGAGGTCGGTGGTCATGTCGTCGCTCGTCTGTGGAAGCTCAAGATGGGCGTCGTCGACGCGAGATTCGTTAGGGTAGCGGGGCAAGCATGCGGGCGCATCGCATCGCCATCCGCGTTGCCTTTCGCGTGCACGCACCTCGTCGCGAAGGCTAGTGTGCACGGGCGCTGTGGTCGCAGAGGTGGACTTGTGTGCGGCGGTGTGCGACGGTGGAGACTGGGTGGTGTCTGGACCCGCACCGAGACTTGCGCGGCAGAAGGGGCACGTCCACTGCGAGGGAGGCAGCTTGCTGAGCCAATCTCGCAAGCATCCAGCATGAAGGGTGTGGTGTCCGGTGCAGGGCACGGCGACGACGGCCTCGTCTTGACTCCTGGGCCCATCGATCCACTCGGGGCGGTCTTCGGCCTCGTAGTTGTCGAGGCAGACGCCGCACCCGAGGAGGGCGTCCTGGTCGTCGGAGCCGGAAGCGGTGGCAAAGCCTCCGATGCTACCGATGCCGAGCCTGGCCATGCGGGATCGCAGTTCGGCGTCGGCGCGTTCGAGCTGCTTGACGTATTTGGCAGCCTTCTGTGGATCGGGCTGTTCTGGCTCGGGGGCAGCTGCAAAGTGGATGTCGAGGATGATGCGGAATGGCGGACCGGCGACGAGACGAGGCTGATGGGATCGGGGAGCGTCGGGCGAGGGACCGCCTGGAGGCGAGCCTGGCGTTACTTGAGCAATGGGCCAGGCGGTTTGGGTGGTGGCATCGTAGATGAAAGAGAAGGGCAAAGGCGAGGCGCCGAAAGGAACGTAGAGAGGAGAGACGGGAACGTGGCCTGCAGGATGCGGATGCGCGTTGGGAGGCGTAGGTGTGGGCTGGGCGTCTGCGGCTGCGTTCGCGCCTGGACGATCGGAGGGAGACGAGCTCGTGCCAGCAGTTGACGATGCCTGCGGGCTCGCCGAGTCGCTCGATGTTGGTGCGGACACAGGAGCGTCTGACTGGCTTTGGGTATTAGCAGACTGCGAATCGCGGTTGGGAAGCGGCTGCGGGTGGAAAGCCAGGAGGGCTGGATTGCCGTCTGGGCCGTTGAAGGGCAGCCTAAAGAAGAGGGGCGGGCGGGGCAATCCGCTGGCATCGGTCTCTGTACCAGTTTCCGGGCGGCTGTTCGGCTCCTCGTGAGTCTGTGCTTGCTGACTTGCTGGAGCGGGTTGCGAGCGAGAAGTTTGAGGTGGGTTGGGATGGGGTTGCGGCTGCGCCTCGTCTGAAGGCTGAGGGGGGTTGCGATGGACGACGTTTCGCAGGCTAGCCATGAAGTTTTCCCAGAGGGTAGGGACCGGATCCGATGAAGTGGCGGCAGAGGCCGTAGCGTGGTCGTTGCCGTTGGAATGCTGCTGGGACTGGTCGCCTGAGCTGGCCCGAGGCTGTGCAGAAGACGATAAGGAAGAGGGAATGGAAGAGGCTGGAGGCTGTTGCTCGGAGGCGACATCGGATGCCGATGGATTGTGCGCGCTGGATTGAGACTGCTCCTGTCGGTGTTCCTGCTGTTGTTGCTCGTGCGTCGCGATTGGCGCATCGGAGCGAGGCTCTAAGTTCGAGGAAGAGGAAGAGGACGAGGAGGGAGGCTGCGAGGAGTTTGCTTGCTCCATAGTGGTAGCGATGATGGCGCCATAGGCAGAGAGATGATGGAGGGGATGGTTGCGCTAGTTCAACGATGCGTGATGGTAGGGAGGAGAGTGCGGAAGGGGGGACGTATGAGAGCCTCAAGTAAGTTGCGGCTGAGTGACTGTGACGAGCGGGAGAAAGGTTGCCGAGCGGGTGCGTGGAGGGTGCGCAGCGCAATTTGTGATTGCCGGGCTGTCACATTTCTGCCCCCACCGCGCACAGCAGCCGCGACTGCGCAGACGCCCCAAAGCCTTAATCGCGCGTGGAGGCAGGCGCTCGCTCGGCTTATTTCCGAAAAAATATTACACCATAGCCGGTGGTGGCATACGTGGAAGCCGCTTGACGCATCCACACGGGCTCAACGCCTTCTTACGACCCTGAAAGCGCGAGGCAGGAACGGAGCGGCAATGAGAGATGTGTTGCCCCCATATGGCTGGATGCAGTCGGTGCTGGATGAGCTAATGCCGAGACACTGACCAGTGTGGGGACGCAACGGTGGGGCATGATGGCGCGCTACCTTCCACAAGGTTCTGGCAGCGTCTCACGCGGATGTGCCCTTTTTCGGGCTTCACAGTGTGAGATTTTCTTGTAATGACAGCCTAGTTTGCCGAAAAAAGATGCGGCAGGAGAACAACACTGAGACGGGCCGGCTCACGCTCAGCTGGACAGGGGCGAGGCGCGTGGGCGGCTACGAGGCAAAATATGCAGCCTCCTGCACCCTGCAGATCCCCCCAAAGCCACTCAGGGGCTCTATCGCATCCGCCCTTCCTCTCGCTTTCCATCAACCCCCTGACGCTCCTCATACAGTAGCCCGCCTGCTTTCATTTCCATCACTTTCCCGACCTTCCACCGGATGTCATCGAACCCATCCGCCGCTCTGGATGTGCCCCAAAACAAGCAACCACCGAGCTCCTCCATCGCCCCTCCTCACCATAGACTACAAGCACGCCAACGCACGCTGACGAACAGCCGTCATCTAGCAGCGACACCATTTCGACGGCGATGCAGCCACGCGCACTACCCACCATCACCGTGTTCACGCATCCAGCCGCGCGTCTCATCAAGACGGTGCCGCAGCTAGAACCTCCTAAGCGCATCAACGGACACGTCCCGAGAGACAACATCGGCGTCGGTCGCACCGCCTCCAAAGATGTGGTGCTCACAGACGTCTACGGTCCGCTCGCCATCCTCGTCGTGCCCGATCCGCTCGACCCCACCATCGCCACTCTCGTCCTCTCGGTCACCTTGAGCGATCCACAGCTTCAGGGCGCCGCTCGCCGCTTCGTCCTCCCGTTCCGATCCTTTCAGCGCGATCCCGTCTCCGGCGACATTATCTCCCAATCCAAGATCTCAGGCTTCGACGCTGCCGATCGCACCCTCTATCCCGGACTCGGCGCTGGACTCAAGGGCCTCGACGGCGGTAGCTTCTGGTTTTTTGAGGACATCGGCGAAGACGGCGCATTCGATCGATACAGGTGGAGCAAAGATGGCGTAGCAAGTCGCGCCATTTGGACCGTGTGGCTCATCAGCACTCCTGCTCCCGTCGTACACCACGTGCAAGCTTTGCTACAGTCTTATCCAGCTCCTCTGCCCTCTCTCCCTCCTTGGCTCAAGGAAAACAACGGATACCCCTGGAAGGACACCTTCCTCGCCCTTCCCTCCTCCTCGCTCGCATCGACATCCAATTCCGGCGACCATGACCAGCCAGCGCAAGGATCTGCACAGCCTGTCGAGTCGCCCGATGCTCCGCCTACAATCACTACACCCAGCACAAAGCTCGATCCGGCAGCTGACACTCCGTCAAGCCCGACACGCGAGCCGACAGCAGTCCCTACTATCCGTTCTAGGCGGCTGCGCGATGGCTCGTCGTCCATGCGTATTGGTGACGCTCCTGAAGTCGTTCTCCGCACTGTCAACCGCTCCGTTACTCATTCAGAGTACCGCAACAGCTTGGTTGCCGTCGACAATCGCACCGGCCAAATCGTCAGCGTTCTTGCTTCCCAAATCAGTCTCGAGGCTGACGCCGTGGCTTCCGCCGCCAGCAGCAGCGAGCCAGATGCTGAAGCACAAGACGATCACGAAGCTGTCACTCCTCTCGACGAACTCGCTCCCATCCTACCAGAAAAGACGCCCTCGCAAGCCCTCGGCTTATACCCTGCGCCGCTCCCACTTTCGGCAGACCCTGTCGAGGTGGAAGCCGACGAGCATGAGCGTGATTCCGACACGCCGAAACCTAGCACGATCGTCCATCGCCCTGCTACCCTCTACCACGATCCTGATGCGCAACGTCCGCCTTCTCGCACGGCCTCCATTCTCGCCGTCGACACCTTTGCTCCGCCACCTTTGCCTCCAAAGCCAAGCTCTGCTAGCCGTGCTCGTGCCCACTCTCGCACTACAGCTGATGGGCCGGCCTCGCGTCGCACCAGCACCGCCTCGGCCTTCTTCACTGCCGAGTCCGATGCAGATGCCATGTCCAGCTATGATTCGGATGCCATCGAGATCGACGCCAGCTCCATCTCGCACCACAACCTCCCCTCCAGCTCCATCTCGATCCGCGGTCACGCCTCGCATGACGTCGAGAAGCACAGGCCAGAGCTTCTTCGAGACGCCAATCATCCAGACTCGGACGACGAATATGCTTCCGATGCTAGTGGCAGCACCGTCGGTGGACCAGCCGTGCGTATGTGGCGTAAGGCAAGAGGCAAGCCCAAGAAGAAGCCCACGCGAGCAGCTCAGACGCCTGGTCCTCTCTCCGCTCATCCCAAACAGCGCGTCAAATCCAGGCAGGCAAGCGAGCTGTCGGATCGAACAAGCAAGGCCGAAACTGCGATGGAAAGCATCACGGACGACGAAGCAGTCCAGCAGCCTCAAGGTTCCAATCACTCGACCATTGCCTCCAGTCCAGCTTCGGCGGAACAAGACATCGTCTCGCCCTTGAGGTCGGCACATCCCTCTTCAGGCATGGGCCAGCACCTGCCTCGCTCGGCGCTGCGGACCGACGAGGTACGCTCCATCGAGGACCGTGTATGGCGCGAAGCGCTCGACGCGGGTCAACTGCCCATCGATGCTCCCTACACGCACCTTGCTGCGCGTGGCGAGGCTGGGTTCTACCCCTCGTCGATCCTATCCAGCCCACGCTCATTCGATGACGGCTCGGCCATCGAGCTGCTCTCGACCGAGGACAAACGTCGTCAAGTGCAGCGCAAGAAGGCCGAGCTGCACAAGCAGAACCAGCGCGCCGAACGCATCAAGAACATGCAGGGCGGGACCGTGCTCATCGAGTTCCTCGCAGGATCGAGTCGAATCGGCGCCAGCTTGATCCGCAGTGCAGGATACATGCCGACGACTTCGAACGACGAGGACGTCCACAACTCAAACTCCAACACGCAACTTTCGTCCGTCGATGCTGCCTCGAACATGCTGAGTTATGTTCCGCTTCTGCCGCAGCATCTGCTTGGCTTTTTCGGTCTTGGTTCGCGCTCGCTCCCGACACAGGCTGAACAGACGCTAGATGTGTCGTCACCGACGCTTGCTGGCGCGTACTTTCCGAATCTGCGCATACCGAGTCTGGGTGGATTGTTGACCGATGCCTCTGACTGGGTCACCGGACTCTTCGGACGCAGTTCCGTCGACGCCAAGCCAAGCACGGCTGAGGTGGAAGTGACGGGAGACGGTTCGAGGGCGGAAGAATGGGAGTATGCGATCCCGGACTTTGACCCCAACAGCCTCGCTAGCACTCCCAGGCCGGTGTATCGACGCAAACGCCCCGTTCCCTCGGCCATGAATGGGTTCAATATCTCTGCGCCCCGCTCGCCAGACGACGCGGGCAAAGGCGGCGAGATTCCTGCGCCTCAAATGGCTGCAGTGAAGACGGTCCAAGCCGCCGAAGCTGCACCGACGGAGGAAGCGCGCTACTCGATCTTGCACATCGACAGTCTCGGTGTGGGACGTCGCGCATTCCTCCGCGGCCATCCCGAGCTCGAAGGCCTCCGTCCCTGATCCTCATCGTTCTGCCTTTTCGATCTTAATGATTTCTCACGACCACACTCCATGTCCGTGCCTGTCAATACCCACTCATGCTGTCCAAAATGGCACGCTCTGTGCAGACCGTCGATCCGGTGTTGAAAGTGGTATCATTCGTAGCTGAGGAGATCCGTAGATGCAAAGGGGTAGAAAAAGAATACAAATAACCAGCCAGAAGTCGACTCCGTCTCTTAGGACGATGTCCTCGTTGCAGCAGCGGCGGTGGGTTGCTCTGCGCTGCCGTAGGTGCCGGCACGATCGCCGAGCAACGGGTCGAGAGTGAGTGTCGACGTGTTGTAGCCACCGGGACCATCGCCAGGCGCAGGAGTGGTCATCTCGTCGCGAGACAGGTTCGAGTTGACACCGATGCTAGGTCGCGGGTCTTCCGAGAAGCGCGTCAACGGACCATTGATGGCGGATGCAGGCACGGGGTCTGCTCCCAGCGCGACATTGCCGTGCTGCGCAACCATGGGCTCAGGCATCATCATTCGTGTCACCACATCGCCAAGCCCTTCCTGGTGGGATGCAGCAGGGACAGTGGACAAGCCTGGGGCTCCGATGACAGCAGCGGTCTCACTGTCGATCGTCTCGCTGCCGCTGATACGAGGGCCATTAGTGGTGCCATCCGCATTTCGGGCATTGGCCGCAACAGCTCCTTGGTTCGTGGACCGCGCGTCGATAGTAGTCTGTCCATCGTCTTCGTTAGAAGCGTCCTTCTCGGCCTGCTTCGCCGCAGCCTCCATGGCAGCCTTGCGCTCGCGAGCTTCGTGCGCGTTGGTGACGAGACGCATGAGCTCAGATCGGAGCGGCTGATAGGCTTCCGATGTGCCCGCAAAAGGCTCGCGTCCGGCTGCGGAGCCGTGAATGCGAGTGAAGATGGGCACACTGGCGGTTCCGAACACGAGTTCTGGCAATTCCTCCTCGTCCTCATCCTCAAGATGCGTGTTGTGGATGTCGGCCGCGTTGGCCGTGTTGCCCTCGTCGGCGTTCATCTTGTTGAAAAAGGCCTCCCTGCGTGCGTCGCCGATACTCTTGGCGGAAGCGGCGGTGCGGAAGCTCTTGATACTGGCGGTGCGTCTGAGGCTGCGAGACGTGTCGTCGGCGCCTTCCTCGACCTCGTCAATCTTGCCCGAGGCAGTCGGGTCAAGCTTGAGCGATCGCTGCGACTTGAGTGCCGATGCATTGTTAGTGAGGTGCGCGGACGGGAAGACGGTGCGTTGCGACGGCATGGCGATGAGGACGGTGACGTTGACCGAGGCTGGAGTGCTGGCGTCGGGAAGCGCGCGCTTGGAGTCTCCATCGGCGACGCCTGCGCCTGATTCGTTGGGAGGGCCATGGCTGCTGCCGTCTGCGCCTTCGCTTGCGTGACTTCCGTCGGCGTTGCGACGAAGGAAGGACGGAACGTGCAGACGGCGCGTCAATCCGCCCGAGGATGCCGAGGTTGGGGGATACGAGTGACTGGCTGTGCCGTCGGCGGTCTGTCCCTCGCCTGGAGTCTGGCCATTGGCAGCGTTGGTGGTGCTGTCTTGGCCCTTTGATTTGGCGTTGTTGGGAAAGAGGTCCGAGTAGAGGACTGGTGGTACTGCGGCCGAGATGGGCATGACGGCGTCCCATCCGCGAGCCTTTACATCGGCGTCGAGGGCAGTGGGGCGGAAGTCGTGAGCGATGCGGGCTTCGAGCAGCTTGGGCGGGGGCAGAGTGTCTTCGATCTCCCGTGTTGGGCCGAGGAGACGGTCAAAGGGGCCGTCGGGAAGCAGGCCGAGGCGACGGAGACGGCGGTTGCGCATGACGATCCTTAAAAGGACGAAGCAGACGACGATAACGAAGAGGGCGATGGCTGTTACGGCAAAGGCGAGGAAGGGAACGGGAAGGTTAGGACCTGAGAACGGAAAAGGGTTGGAAGAGCTTTGTCGCCGGACGAGGCGAGTGGATGTGCGAAGTGCGTTTATGGAAGGGGAGCGAGGCTGCCAGCGTGCGAATGCAGCAGAGGAGCGAGAGAAAGGAAAGGCGGTGGTAAGAGACTTGTACTAACCAATGATCAGGGTCTGCGTGGCGAAGCGGGCCGTGGAAGCAACGGGGTGACGAGTACGACAAATGGCGAGGTAGGATGGTTAGAGGATTGACATGATGAGCTGGTGAAGGATGGGCCGGAGTAACGACGGGCTGCACTGCGGGATGTCTGAGAGCGCGCGCGCCAAATGTGGCAGCTGGCGTGGATCGGAGGGATGAAATGAGTGGAAGGGGAGAGGGGTCTTTTTTGGAACTTACGAAAACGCTAGGCGGAGTACGCGAGCCTGCGAAAGGATTGTTGTAGTCGGTCTGTGTGGGAGGTGCCGAGGAGGTAGAGGACTGTCGCTTGTGGAGCCTGCTTGGAGGCTGCGGGATTGTCTGACTGGCGAGCGGGCTGGAGGGCTGGTCGAGCTTTGCCTTTGCTATTTTGTCGGACCAGATGCGTTCGATCTCGGCGACGAAATCGGCAGGCTCGTGGCCGAGGTCGCAATTCTTCCAAGCGCCTCCGTCGCGGATGCAGCGCTTTCCGCTTTCGAAGACGATGGTGCACGAGGTGCCGAGGTTTGCGTGTTTGGACGCCTTGACGCTGCGCTGGAGCAGCTTGCGGCCGTACTTGCCGTGGACGCAGTCTGCAATGCCGTCCTTCTGCCAGGCGGGGCCATCGATGAGGCGGAGGCATCGCTGTGCGAGATCTTCGTCGCCGATTTTGGCGAGGCCGGCGTAGTTCTGGCACTGGAGGAAGTTCCACCATTTCTTCTGAGCGGCGCTGGGGCTGAGGTCAAAGTCTTCGCCGGCGCGTACGGGGTTGAGCGCGTCCTGGACGCAGAGTTGCTGTACGTTTCCGGCACACTCTTGCTCGCCGTGCTTGCAGACAGCGCCGTACTTGTGATTGCGCCTGTCGTTATCGGGAGTACCGATGTAGGTCATGGTGAGGCGGGTCTTTGCGTTTACGCGGTCCAAGACCTTGTCGAAAGCGGCCTCGCATGCCAAGGCGTCTGGGCATCGCGACATGACGGCGAGGGTGACGTTGACTCGGTGCATGCCGGCGGCATCGTAGTTTTCGGGGGAGGGGCCGGGTGAAAGGAAGGGAGATTGAGAGCGTGACTCGAGCGGAGTGTATGTTGGACTCGCGAGTGCTGAAGGCGGGCACCACATGAGCAGGCTGACGAGGGCTAGGGTGAGCGCTCGCCACGCCTGACGCGAATCCGCGGATGCGAACATGCTTGCGGTGGCTGAAGCGGAGGAAGCAGGCGCCTGTGCAAGAGTTGTGATGGGCACGGGCCCTGGAGAATTAGCGTGGACTACAAGCTCATGAGAGCCTGGTGAGGTGCTTTGTCAAGCCGGATGGCTGAGAGAAGGCGATAAGAGGCAGCCAGCTCGAGTCGCCGGTGGCTTGCGTAGGGATGCGAGGCGGGTGAGCGGCGCGGCGGGTGGGAGGCAGCGATGGCGAAGGTGGATGCGGGCGCCGTTGCCTCAATGAGTGATGCTGGAATGACGGTCTGTAGAGTATAACTGAGATGATGTTGTTGGTGGGTTGAGAGATGCAGGGGAGCGGCGATTGAATGTCGAGCGAGAGGCAATATCGTAATTCCGCCCCAAAGTGGACTGATCGTGGATGGAGAGTAGTTGGAGAGAGAGAGAGACGAGAGCGCGGGGTTCAGGCACGACGCCCGCGGCCGGCCGCCTCTGCAGCGCGGCTCAGCGCGGCTCACAGCGCTAAGCGGGGACCCGGCGAGTGAGGCTGGGCGCCGCTAACTAAGCCAGGCACCGTCGCCTCGCTCTGAGATGGCTGAGTCAAGCGACCTGCCGATTAGAGAAATCGATATCGGCGATTGCAACTTTGCTTCGGCCTCACAATTTCGGCTCTTTCGGAAAGGTCCGATGCGCACTCCGCACTCCAAGTGTCGAGACCCTGATGCGAGTCAGAAACAAGGCTCGAGCACCGCTCCTGCTGCTGCTCCTCCTCCGCCTTCTCCTCCTCCTTCTCCCCTCCTCCTCCTCCTATCTGCCTCTGACCGGCATTCGCCGATACCTGCTCCATTCGGCGTGCTTCGGAAGAGCCGTACCCTGATATATACGCTCCTATCCTCCCACCAACAGCGCTTACCCAGCCACATCTCTCCGCAAGCCGCCTCCACCATGCTCTCAAAGACCTCCACATCGTCGGGGCTCACCCGGGTCCTCATCCGCAGCTTTGCCAGGCCGTCGATCGAGTCGGCACCATGCGTCAGACTCCAGCGTAACCTCACCAGCCAGGCATCTCCACTCCAAGAGACCAATGCCGTCCGCGAGATCCACAAGCTTATGGCCGAGGTGAGGGGCGCACACCCGCAAAAGCTCAAACTCAGCATGCCCAGTAAGTCTTGCTGTCGGTCGGAGAGCCCTGATACATGGACTGACCCTTTTGGTCTTGCCCCATTTCTCAACAGCTCGCCTTGCTCCCCGCAGAAGCTGGATGAAAGAGATGCAGTCCCAGTCGCAGCAGTCCTCCACGTCCGATTCGTCATCAACGCCTTCAGCATCCTCGCAATACAAGCTTCCTGAATCCATGCTCAAGCCAAAGCGCATGCAGGACAGCTACGTCGAGCTCTACTTGCCCTTCACCGAAGATCCCGAGCTGCTCGAAAAGTACATCGCGACCTCGGGCCTCATCCGGCTCGGCAAGGTCCTCGAAGATCTCGACAGTCTGGCGGGCGGAAGTGAGTGTCTACCTACCCCTTACTCCCTTTCTCCGCATACGACTCGCACTCACACTGATCTTTATTCTTATCACTTGTTACGATCTCAGTCTCATACCAGCACGCCCTCGGCGGCCGACCGGGCGAGGGCTCCGCACCGATCTACATTGTGACCGCCTCGGTGGATCGACTCGACCTCCTGGCGCCGCTCACCGCCGATGCCAACTACCGTCTGAGCGGCCACGTGATTTACGTCGGCTCGAGCAGCATGGAGGTATTCGTGAGCATCGAGCAGCTCACAGCACCCACGGAGCCCAACAAGATCTGCCTCACGGGTCGCTTCACCATGGCCGCGCGCAACGCGCACACGCTCAGCAGCCAGCGCATCGCGCCGCTCATCCTCGAGACCAACGCGGAGAAGGCGCTGTTTGCCATGGGCGAGAGCCACAAGAACCGCAAGCGCGCCGAGGTCGCCTCGTCGCTCGAAAAGGTGCCGCCGAGCAAGGAGGAGGCCTTCCTGCTCCACAGCCAGTACATCCGCGGTCTGCATGCCGGCATGTTTGCCAACACCGACGAACTGCACGGCCCCGCGCTCAAGGCCGAGCCCGCCACCAGCACGGACGGATCGACGCTCGTGCCAGTGCATCGCACCAGCATGAGCACCACCATGCACATGCATCCGCAGCAACGCAACGTCCACCAGAAGATCTTTGGTGGATTCCTCATGCGATCCGCTTACGAGCTCGCCTGGATGGTTTCTGGTAAGATACGCCCAATTCTTTCTCCTCCAAGTAGGGTCGAATCGTAACTGACGCATATTCATTTGGTTGTTCCACAGCATCGTTGGTCAACCGCCACGTGCAGTTCCTCTCGCTCGATGCGCTCTCGTTCCATGCTCCCGTGCCCATCGGTGCGATGCTCCAGCTCTCGTCCCAGATCGTATACACTTCGGAACCAGAGCAGCATCCCCACGGCCACACCATCGCTGGCGTTACCGTGCTCGCCGAAGTCGTCGACCTCGAAACGGGCGAACGCAAAAAGAGCAACACCGTACGTTCCTCCCTTCGCTTCTTGCATCTCTTTTACTTCTCCACTAACCTCGTCCCCGTCTCCTTTGGCTCGATCGCAGTTCCATTTCAGCTTCGACCTCGGCACCACCAACCTCCAAGTCCTTCCGCAGACGTACAAGGAGGCCATGGAGTTCATCGAGGGCAAGCGACGCGTTGAGCTCGGCACCGAAATGCGCCGTCTCTACCAGGACGACCATCCCGCCCCCATCTTGGACGAATGAATATCTGCATTTCCACGACACCTAAGCACAAAGGCGGGCTTCACACAATGTTGACACGAATTGTACAGGAATGCGATGCAAATGTGACGATAAAACAACATACGTATGGCGCTGTCCTGGCGTTGCTGAGATGTTCAGCGCGATGGTGCAGGTGAGGCATTCGACAGTGGCGAGTCGGTTCGGCTTCGGCTCTCGCCCGTGCGAGGCTCGGCATCCACCCCGCTCGGGCTCACGCCAGCAGGCACACTTCCTGCCGCTCCAGCGCCAAACTGCTCCTGCAGCATGACGAGACGCTTGTTGATGCTCTTGACGTACTTGTCGATCATGAGAATGCTGCCCTCGCTTAGGCTTAGTGCATCCTCGCCCGGATCCAGCAGCGACGACAGCATCGAGCTCGCCGTCTCGTACGCCAGCAGACAGTGTGCCGGATCCCACCCGCTGCCCTCGCGGTTGTTCTCCAGCTCGTCCGTCGCTGCTGCCCTAGCCACCTCCACCGCCTTGTCAAAGATAAGCTTGTCCACTTGCTGCGCCGATTCGGGCAGCTCGTTGCATCGCGACCGCGCAAAGTCCGCCTTGTCGTACACTTCGTTGAATCGCGCCCGAAGCCACTGCACCACCTCGTTGAGCTCGGCGCTCGTTACCGCCGCCACGCCCGGGCGCGAGCGCGACTCGACATGCTTGCGCGTCAGCCCAATCGCTCGTTGCAGGAACGCCAGACTGCGCACGTACAGAATTAGCGCTTCGGCTGCCGCCGCCTCCGCAGCAAGTGGATCCAGCGCCGACGACGACGAAGACGACACCGACCCCACCCTCCGCGCTGAGCCCTGTGCACTGGCGCGGCCCGGAGATACACCCGTGGCAGTCGAGGCATCCAGATCCTGCGAAAGCTGATGCGGACCATCAGGGAAGTGGTGGGCGAGCTTGGAATCGGCAAACTCGGATAGTACAAATGCCTTCTGACCCAGATCCTCGAGCGTGCTCAACAGGCCCACCTCTGCCTCGTCGTACGTCTCGGTAGAGGATCTCAGGAAGCCGCGCCTCTGAGCACGTGTCCGCACCAGCGCAGCCGCATCTCGCAGCGACACGCCCGATGGGACCCCGAAAAGGCGCAGCGACGCCATGCTGATGGCCTTCGCCAGAGCACTCGACGGACCACTGCCCGAGGCACCGGGCAGACCCATCCCAGCGAGCTTTTGGCCGAGCACACTCACGTCTTCCCTGGGCGACGATGAGGATGGGCCATCGCGACGCGATGCTTGGGTGCTTGCGGCTGCATCGCCTGCCGTGATGACCTGGCCAGCGTTGCGAGTCGAGGGTGAGCCCGACGACGACAGGCTGGTTCTGCGTGGCACCGAAGAGGGCCTTGCGCCCGGCGGAAGCGCAAAAGCTCCAGCGGTCGGAGACGAGCTGACATTACCGGCGATGCGAATGGGCTTGGAGCTAGAGGCGACCGCAGCCGACGCTGGAGGTGAGATGTCGGATGGCGTGGGAAGCGCCCCCGAGCTAAGCCGCGATAGGCGCGAGGGCCGTCGCGAAGCAAGCGACATTCTGGTCTGCGGCGATGCGGCCAGCTCATCTGCCAGCGCATTGACCTCGACGTTGCGTTTCTCAATCATGACGTACTCCTTGCCGAGGAAGCTGTCTTCGCCTTCGCCCGAAGCAGCTGGCTGATTGTGTGCCGCCAAGTCGTCACGGCCACCGGAAGTGAGCAACTTGTCTGGAAGACCGGGTGAGCTTGGCGTGCGGGCCATGTGGGGAGGATCGCGCCTGTCGACGTCCTCGAGACGGCGATCCGGCTCGCCTGTGACATACTTGGCAGAGAATGCGCGCGGGATGGTACGCGCCGGCCTCGATGCCTCCGACGGCGTGCGGCTAAGCGTTGAAGCCGGAGCATTGGCAGATTGAGGACTTTCAGCTCGTCTGGTTGAGGGTGTCTCGTCCTGCAGAGGCTTGGTCTCAGCTCGGAGCCGAGACGACGGTGAGCTGGGCGTAGCAGGTGAGTTGGCTGCTTCTGGTCGCTCGCCTGCGGAGGTGGAGGATGCGTGTTTGATGGCCGAGCTTGGTGGCAGGATGATGCTGCGATCGCTCCTCTGGAGATCCTCGTACCTCTCGACGGCCTCTGCCTGGGCGTGCGGCCGGATGAAGGCCTTAAAGTCGCGAATGACAGGGCTGTTGAAGAAGTCGTCAAAGCTCATACGGCCGACGGGGCGCTGGCGGAGGAGCTGGCGAATGAGGGTCTTGACATCGTCTGAGACCGGATGCGGAGGAGGCAGCGGGGCCTCGCCAAGTTCTTGTCGACGTGCAGCTTCTCTGGCGAGCGAGCCTGCGGACCGCTCGTCGGGGAACTTGATGCGATCCTCGCCGCGCTCGATGCGCTTGAGGAGCTCGACGTGATTGGCGGCCTTGAAGGGGGGCTTGCCCACTGTCATCTCAAAGAGGACGGCGCCGACAGACCACAGGTCTGCTTTTGCGTCGTACTTTTCGAAGCGAAGGATCTCGGGTGCCATGTAGAGGGGCGAGCCGCAGAGGGTCTCTGCGAGCGTGTTGACGCTGAGATGGCGAGCGAAGCCGAAATCGGCGACCTTGACCTGAGGGATTTCCGTCGGGTTGCCGAGAGCGAGGAAGGCGGCGTCGGGGGGTTGGAGCAGCAGATTCTGGGGCTTGATATCGCGGTGGACAATGTCGCGACCGCGCATGAACTCGAGAGCGGCGGCGAGCTGCGTGAGGATGGAGCGTACGATTGTCTCGTTGAGGCCTCCGTCTGCGGGATGCGGATAGGTTGGTGGAGCGCGTGTGAGCGCGCCTGGACGCGGGATGCCTGCACGGTCGTAGATGTCGAAGCGCTTCTTGATGTACTGGGAGAGATCGCCGGATGGACAAAAGGCCATGACGAGGAAGATCTGGTGCTCTGTTTTGAGGCATTCCTTGAGTTCGACGATGTTGGGATGGTGGATTGCTTTCAGGATGGCAATCTCTCCCTCGAGGTTCTCGAGTAGCTTGGGTGTGAGCTTCTTGCGCGTGACGATCTTGATGGCGACGGGCTCGCGGGGCTGCAGGCGGTAGCCCTTGTGGACGACGGCGAAGGAGCCCTTGCCGATCTCATTTTCGACAACAAAGTCGCCGATGCGTGATTCATCTCGAGCGGGTGTACCCTTGGACATGGGGAAGGGAGAGGTGGACCGATCGGAGGATAGTGATGTCCTTGCAATTCAGCTGTGCTAGGCCCAACAAGGCAAGGTGGCTGGAGCGGCGCGCTCGAACCAAGGCGGGGGCGAAGGCTTGATTGAGAGCCCGATGCTTGGACGAGGGAGACGGCGCTCCGCTGGTGGGCGATGGACAGGCGTCGGACGGAACGAGGAAGCCAAGCACACTAGCGGAGAGTGAACGAGGGGCGCGCGCGCGTTGGCTTAGGATGTTGAGCCGAACGAAAGGTATCGAAGGGGACGATAAGGCGCGGCGGGCGACCAGGCGGAATGCTGAGGCGTCTTCGTGGACGCTTGGATGGTGTGAGGAGACGGAGATTGGCGAGAGACACAAGGATGCAAGGAACGACCGGCCAGCGGAAAGTCGGCGTGTAGAAGAGGACGATAGCGCAGATAGGTTGCCAGTGGTGAATGCCCAGCTAATCTGCTATGGAACGGATGGTGGTGGTAGTGGCGGAGACGACGAAAGCAGGGTTGATGCTGCTGTCGGAGCTGGGGATCGAGGATGGAGTGCTGAGCGCGATGCGAGTCACACTCGAGGCTATCGAGGGAGACGCGGGGATGTGCAAGCGGGATGTGGCTGGGGCAGGGTGGAGGGAGTCGAGCCCCTGTGACTGGATGCTGTGCGTGATGGCACCACGGACGGTGTTAGCTGTGGCGCCCGCCCGAGCCGCTCGCAGTGCAATCAATCTGTGCGCGCCAGCCGGCGTATCTCGAAATCCACATCAAAAATGATGCACCAGCCAGGCCAATGGAGCGGTCGAGCAGTGGAGCAGTGGAGCACTCGGGCCGCTGCTGACGCACAGCCAGCCAGCCGATTCAGGGTCCTGCCTCGCCTCCCCCTCGGAGCTCAGCATGAGAGAGAGCGCGCCGAGTGGGTGTGTGTGCCTGAGCCGCAACGCCTCCCCCATCTCGCAGATCCGCCCGCGCGCACCCCCAACTCGGGCTCAGTCGCGCGTCCTCCCGCCGCGCCTGGCCCCACCCTCGGATGAGATTCACATTTTTGGTCGTCCATGCCTCCACACCAACGGAAATTCAATTTTTGAGCCACATAGCAGATGTTAGTATACGTCGCTCCCACAAGCGACCGCCTGGCGCAAAATCTCGAGAACAAAGAAAAAAGTTTAAGCACGGAGCAGCCCTAAGAAATTTGTGGAGTGCTCAAGCTTCTTAACACCGATGCAGCTCAGCCACGCTCGGTAGCCACAATCTTCGTCCGAAATGCATTGCCTGCTGGATTCGACGACCTTAAAACTAACGCTGCTCCGACCGTCCTTGTCTCACGACTAACGACTACTTTCGCTCCAGCTCTAGTTTCTACGAAGATGAGCTCCACACAACCCCATCAGGAAGACGTACACGACGACGTCGACTACGGCTCGGATCTCGCCAACGATGACATCCAGGAGGTAGTCCCCGAACACGACGAGGAGGGCGACGTGCCCATGGACGACGACAGCGACGACGAGGGTGCCGATGCCGGCGAGCAGGGTGAACACGGCGCTGGTCCTGGACCCGGGCAAGAAGAGTTCATCGACAACTCGATAGCCGCTTTCTACTCGCACCGCAAGTCGGTCTTCTCCGTCTCGCTCCATCCCTCCTACCCCAACCCTCCCTTGGCGCTCAGCGGCGGTGAAGACGACGGCGGCTGGATCTGGAACACCCAGGATGGCTCCGAAGTCGTCCGTCTCGGCGGACACACCGACAGCGTCACTTCGGCGCTCTTCAATGCCGCGGGCGACCTCGCAGCCACGGGTGGCATGGACGGCAAGGTGCGCATCTGGCGCAAGCGCTCCGACGACTTCAAGTCGTGGGAGTTCCTCACCAACCTCGAAGGCCCCGACGAGATCGTCTGGATTGACTGGCATCCCAAGGGCAGCGTGCTCGCCGCCGGCGGCGCCGACTCCACCGTCTGGATGTGGCAGCTCCCCAAGGGCAATGTCATGAACGTCTTCTCCGGCCACAGCGATGCAGTCTCGTGCGGCAGCTTCACCCCCGACGGCAAGCGTCTCATCACCGGCTCCGAAGACGGCACCCTCATCGTCTGGGGCCCAAAGACGGCTGAAATCACCTCCAAGGTGCAGACCCACATCGAAGGCGGCCTCACTCAGCTCGCCGTCTCGCCCGACGCTCGTGTCGTCGTCATCGGCGGTGCCGCCGGTGACGTGCGCGTCATCAACATCGGTGCGCTCGACAACGGCGGAGCAGCCTCGGTCGTCGCATCGCTCACCGGACACGCAGACGGCGAGTCCATCGAGGGCATCCAGTTCATCGACGTCGGCGGCGGCAATCGCACTGGCCATGTCATCACCGCCTCCACCGAGGGCAAGGCGATCGTTTGGGACCTCTCTTTGGCCAAGATGCGCTGCGAGGTCGTGCACGACGCCGCCATCACTGGCATCGCCCTCCACCCGGGCACCACGCTCTTCTCCACCTCGTCCGCAGACCACACCATCAAGACCTGGGACGCAAGGACCGGCGGCTGCATCGCCACGCAGCAGGGCTTCACCGACGGCGTTCTCGCTCTCGCCGTCGGCAAGGACGACGGCTTCACCCAGGGCGCAGACACTGGCGGCATCGGCGCTTACACCAACACTGCCAACGCAAGAGGCTGGAAGCTCATCGGTGCAGGCGACGAGGGTGTCGCGCTGGTCTTCCGCGTCTAAGCCTGCAAACCCATCATCAGAGCATACCCTCGCCGCATTAGATCCTCACCACGCGCTTCCTGCAATCACATCTTACTTTGCTGCATCATCATTTCTTGCCTATCGATCGGATCAGCCGACTGCGATTCCCATCCATCGGCGCGCTGAGCTGCTTCGGATGAGCCGACGTGGGCAGGGCCAAGCAAGCATATATACTGAGCTCTCCTGACGCTTCTCCTCCCTCTCCTCCTCCCGTCATGTCGACATTGCTCAACTCCCCAACATGAACCCCACCAGACAAGCCAAACACGGCCATCAAGGCATGCCAAGCCGACCTGGCTCAGCAGCCTCAGTGGCTTCGTCCACATCCACTTTCCGCATCCCGGGCATTCAGGCTTTGGCTCCTCCCGCTTCTCAACAGTCGACGCCGTCAGATCCAAGCTTCGTCTTGCCTGCTTCTTATGTTCGTCTTTTCACTCCTGAGACGGAAGCGCAGGCAGCGTCACAGTCAAGACCTCTTCACATGACTTCCCGCCAGAATGTAGACTGGCTCAACACGCATGGTGCCCCGCCGCCCAGAGAGTTCCTGGAGAGATCACAAACTCCTCGAGAACGTCCACAGCCGTTTCACGATGATCAGCGGATTCACGGCCAGACACATGCTGCAGCATCTTCTGACGCTCACCGACCGGGGCCCGCAGACGAACCGCTCCGTCCTTTTACCGCTTCTTCCTACCATCGATCCAGGCTCGTCACCGCCGACGGATCCTCCGGCAACTACATTTGTGCCGTCCTTGAAAATCGCGGAATCGGTCGCGAAGTTGGCATTGCTTCATTGGAGCGGGACACAGGTGCGCTTCCTTCCCAAGGTCCCCTTTTCTTCTGTTGCAGAACAATGAGTACTGAGGTTGGAGAGACGCTCCTTCGGACATCCAGGGATGTGCGTGATCACTCAGTTTGCAGACACGCCTACTTATGTCCGTACCATTCATCACATGTCGCTCTATCCACCAAGCGTGCTCCTCGTACCGGCTTCAGGTGTGGCCTTTCGAAACGGACCGTCCTCTGCGTCGTCTTCACGCGCCACCAAGCGTATCAAGATCTGGGATCAAGGAGCAAGCGAGCCAGACCTAGAGGACGCTCCGGCGTCAGACTACAGGAGCGGAACTTCAGTGCTCATCCGCTGCCTAGAAGAGCTCTTCGACATCCAAGCTTCTCCCATCCCTCGCAAGAGCTGGGACTACTCAGAGGGTAAGCACGCATCGCCACGCTCTACATGATTGCCCCGGCTTCTCAGCGCTGACCTTTCGCACTTCACTGTAGGCGCACGCTATCTCGATCGTCTCCTGGTCGACGACATTGATCAAGCAAACGAAGTCAAGGAGATCGATCCCAGGCTGCCATCGCGGGACCGTCAGACTGCTCCCCCTGCCAGTCAGCAGTCAGAGCGTCCTGCAACGTCGCGTCCTCAGACGGGCCTCACCTCGCTCGACTCCAGCGCGAAGGCCTCGACACGAGCAGCGATCCTTGTGGCGGTGGCCAACAAGTATTTCCTCCTTTCGGCAGTCGCAGCGCTATTCGAGTAGGCATCTCAGGCAGACTGATGGCTATGTCCTTGAGATTACTGCGATGTTTTTGCTGACGCCATCTTCATCATGGCTCACTGATTGCAGCTTCTTCACGCAGAGCTTCAACCGAGTCTTTACCCCAAAGTCACTGCGGATCCAGTTTGTCGTTCCGGAGGGTAGGTTCAAAGCATCTCCTCAACCAGAGTCAAGCTGTGGGAACTAACTAGGCATCGGATACTCTGCAGGCACCATCTTGATTAACAGCAACACGGCGCATGACCTCGAATTGGTCCGCAATCTCATCAATCCCAGCTCGAAGGACAGTCTCTACGGTAGGTAGCCCGCTATCGAAGCAGTGGGAAACCTGACTGTCTTTCATTGACGCTCTGTCATTGCTTTCATGTAGGTCTCCTGGATCATTGTGCCACTCCAATGGGTCGCCGACTCCTCAAGATGAACATTCTCCAGCCGATGAAAGGTGTGTATTGAGTGGCTTCCTACAGATCGATGCACATTCTCTGAATCCTTGCCCCTCAAATCGCACGTGTTTCAGATCTGGATGCGATCGCCGTGCGACAGGATGCTGTAGCTGAATGTATCCGAGACGAGGTGAGAATCGCCCCGATGGTCTCTGTGAATCAGCCAAGTCTTACGCGCATAGCACACAAATCTGATTTGCACCGACAGGAGCGATTCCACGTCATCCGCCAGAGCTTGAAGCCTATTCGAGATGGTGGCATCGACCTAGACAAGCTCATCAACGCTCTCTCGTGCCGCGAGCGCCGCGTCGCAACTCCTCGAAGCGAGACAGAGAGGAAGGTCGGAAGCATTCTGAGCCTGAGGACATTGCTCCGTTCGCTATCTTCAGGTAAGTCAGAGCGTAGTCTCCTCTGAGTCTTGCGTTCAAATACTGACACTGCTCCCACTTCTCAGCTCGCGCTGCTCTCCAGAACGCTTCGAGTGGCCTGCTTCAAGCCGTCCAGGTGGTAAGCTGATCGACCTGTCGCGAATCTGGTCTGGCCTTGCTTCTGACGACGGCACCCAACCCTGCTCCGTCTGCAATCACAGTTTCTTGACGCCGAGGAACTCGACCTGATCGCCGAGGCTATTTATCAAACCATCGATGACGACATAATTCATGCCAAAGGAGGCCTCAGTAGTCGAAACGCTAAGCTGGTGAGTCCCACCACAAGGTCATCCGCAGCCAGGTGGAGCCAGACTGACTCCGAAACACGCTGCGATTCAGTATGCTGTTCGGGCGGAGAAGAGCCCACTGCTCGATGTGGCGAGAGAGACGTACAAAGAGAACATCAAGTGAGTCTTCATTCACAAAAACCGAGTCACTGCAGCATTGCACTAAGCTGATCCTCGAACGTCTGACCCAACACAGCGACATAATGCAGCTTTGCGAAGCGGAATCTCGTGAGTCACACCGGAACGGCTACCGACAAAGACACGACGCTGACTCTTCGTCCAACCTTCGAGGTCCCCAGAGGAGACTGGCTTGTCCATCACGCTCAAGATGGTTCATACGGGCTTCCTAGTAAGCAAAAAGCGGCTGCCCCGGCTGTGTGGCGATCTAGGCGTGCGAGCTGACAATGGCTGTCTCTGCACAGTTCCAGACAAAGTGCGAGAGGAGCCGCATCAACAGCCTTCCGGAGCGTTTCACCAACGTCACTCCGGCAAAGACGGGCAACACCATCACCATGTTGACACTGACACTCGTGAGTGCCAAAACTTGGATCAACGCCGTCTCGAACCATCGTGGGCACTGACAAGACATCGAACCTTTTGACCCTCACAGAAGAAGCTCAACGCACGACTCGTGGAATCGATGAACGAGGTCTTGATCATGTCGGACACCATCATCGACGAACTCATCGAAGAGATCATTGGCAAAGTGGCGTCGCTGTACAAGGTGAGCTTGGCTCTCGTATTATCGTCGTCGTCTCTGTTGGCATTGACTGACTGGCAGTATGCAAAATGCGATGAGCGCAGGTGTCCGAGGCGCTCTCGCTGCTCGACATGGTGGTGAGTTTCGCGAACGTCTCGATCGCCAACGACTATGTCCGACCGGCGTTTGGTGATTCGCTCGACATCCGCAGCGCACGGCATCCGATCCTGGACCGCGTGGACGTGCCTGCTTCTGCCTCTTCGGCCGTCTTCACGCGACGCCGAAGAGCGTTTGTGCCCAACGACATCTACCTCGGTGCGGGCGAGCGGGTGTGCCTGATCGCAGGCCCCAACATGTCCGGCAAGAGCACCTTCCTGCGTCAGATCGCGCTCATCACTGTGCTGGCAGGCATCGGGTGCTTCGTCCCGGCGACGCGCGCTACGCTGCCCATCCCCGACGCCATCCTGTGCCTGCTGACGCACGAGGACGATGCGACGCAGAACCTGTCGACGTTTGCAACCGAGATGCGCACGTCGGCCTTCATCCTCAGCGTAGGCTCGCCTCACTCGCTCGTCATCCTCGACGAGATGGGCCGCGGCACGAGTCCTGACGAGGGATCGGCCGTGGCAACCGCGATCGTCGAGGAGCTGCTCAACGACAAGGGGAGCACCGTGTTCTTCGCCACGCACTTTGGCGAGCTCGTCGACGGCTTCGACGGCAAGGAGGGCGTCGTGTGCCAGCATCTGCAAGTGAGCACGGTGCAGCAGCAGCAGGATGTCAGCCTCGTCTTCCACCACAAGCTGCACCTGGGCCCCGGGCTCAACACGCACTACAGCCTGCAGGTGGCCAAGATGATGCGCTGCTTCGGCGACAGCTTCCTGCAGCATGCACAGCAGATCGCTGAGGCGGAGCAGGCGAACTATGCTGGCCGTGCCCGCGAGGTGAGCCCGGACACGCGCGCCAGGAGGACGATGCTGCGTAAGATCGTGCGAGACCTGCGCCGCTTGCTGGCCGATTCACGCACCGAGACAGCAAACGAGGTCGAGGCGCCTGAGCAACAGGGCGAGGCGCACAAGCAGCAGGGCGAGTCGCTTGCGCAAAAGTTGACGCTTCTGCGGCTACACGCGGCGACGGATCTGGCAACGACGTTCGCAGAATAGTACTTGATCATGGTCGCTGCAATACGAACGTGAGATCAGTGTTTACGAGCCAACGCTATCGTCGGGTGGGCAAGGATGCAGAGAAAAGAGCGATTATTTGAGTTGCGTACGGAGCGCTAATGTTACAGTTGCGAGATTACATTCGAAGGCAGACATGGACGAAGGAGGAACGGCCGCATCCGAGCTTGGCTAGAATGGCAGTCTCGCACAAAACGACTCGCTTAGATGAGGAGGCGTTCGATGGCGAGCTTGACGGTCTGGATCTGGCTCTGGAGCTCGCGGGCCTCGTTGGTGGTGACGGAGGCGGAGACGACGGGGCGGGAGACGCCGCAGGCCCTGCCGAGGGCGGTCTTGGAGGGGACAAAGACGTAGGGGACGTTCTTGTCCTCGCAGAGGAGGGGCAGGTGGAGCACGATCTCGATGGGCTCGACGTCGGCGGCCATCACGATGAACTCGCAGATGCCGCGGTTGAGCGTCTTGGTGGCCTCGTTGGCACCCTTCTTGAGCTGCTTGTAGTGCGACGCCTGCTGGATGAGGTCGAGGATCTGGTTGGTGAGCGTGGCGTCGGCCAGGGGGAAGGCCTTGGGGTTGGGAGCGGACATTGTTGCGGAAATGTGCGAGGACGAAAGTTGGTGAGAATGGAGTTGTAGTTGCGGAAGCAAGACCTCACACCGGTGTCAGGAGGGATCACGGGTCTAAGAAGAAAGATGGATGTGGGAGTAAGGGAGAGAGGATGCGATGGTGCAAAGCGTTAGTGCTCTCGGTGGATGGAGCGGCATCGCTGCACCCTTCGAAAAAAATTCACCCTTGCAAAGGCAGAGAGAAAGAGAAACCGACTCAGCGGCGTGCAATTCTTCGTCCGCCGCTGCAGCTCAAAATTCTCCCATCTGCATTAGTCACGCTGACAGCCCTGCAAGCATCCCGATTTTTGTATTCCCGATTTGAGCCTGAACCTCCACATCGGGATGCGGCATGACATACACGCAGCTGTCAATTGAGCACCGTGCAGCCCAGCCTCGTTGTGGAGGCGGAGGCGAATGCCACTCGATCCTCGTTGCTGGGTTGGGCGAAAGGACGGCGGCTGCAGTCGATCGCGCTGTCAAGCTGCTGAGATGGGCACACGAGACCCTACACATGACATCGTCGAGCGCAAGCACAGGCGATTACCAATCCGTGCATTTCAGCGTTTTACACCTGGCGCTCGTGGTCTTCGAGTTTTGGACTTCTTGTCTTGGATTCAGCACTTGCATTGCTCACACCAACTCTTTCCTTCTACGATACCAACTCACGCCATGACGCCCAACACTCTACTCATGCAGCGCGCTTCGATGCTGCCGGCCGTGTCTCGTCGCGCATTTACCGCCGCCGCGCGCGTACACAATGCGCAGCCGCAGCTCATCCGCGAAGGACCTGCTGCGCCCAAGAACAACAAGGAGCGATTCGACGATGGTCGTGACGATGCGCACTACCCTGGTGTGCAGCAGAAGCTCAAGGCGATGAACGATTCGTACCCGAACCGACCCAATGCTTTGCGACCTTCACCCGAGCCAGAGGCACCGGGCGGACACGAGGGGGCATTTGCTGACCACCGCGGACGAGGAGAACGTACCGAGTACGAGCAGCTCAAGGGGTCGGAAGAAGCAGCCGAGACGCGCACGCACAAGCGCGTGGGTCAGATCGCCCGCAACGCCGCTCAGTCGCTGTTTGGCTCCAAGTCGTTCTCGACCTACGCCGCGCTGTCTGCTCAACCACCCGCTGCCTCCTCGCGCACCTCTCCCGCTTCAGACGCAAAGGGAAGTGTGGGTGACCATCCTGGGTACACGACTGCAGATGCACCCATCGATTCGCGTTCACCGTCCGAAATGCCCAAGCCCGCCGAAGGTTCCGTGCCTTCAAGCAGTGTTACTAACGCAAGCACCAAAGCGGCCGCCCCTCATCCGGAGGTGCATACGATGGCCAAGGGCGCACAAACCAGCGGTGCAGGCCAGGACGCCATCCACCCAGAGGACAGGTCGCAAAACACTTGGGGCGCAAACGCCCGATCCGCCCAGTTCAACCCCGACGAGGGAAAGAGACAGCCCCTCCACCATGGCGGCTCCCATGAAGGCGGCTTCAAGGATAACGGCAAGTCGCGCACGTAGTCCCCCAGCCAATGCCACCCCACTTCGTTTCCCGGAATTCACCCGCATCGAATCGTCCAGTCCTCGCCTGGGCCAAACTGAGATTGAAGCTGCATGTGTGATTGAGCCTGATGGCAGCGATTGATACAACTACATGCGTTAAGAGGGTATAAAGCGTCTCAGACTCATGCGTCGTAGGATGGCGGATGTGGCGACGTACCGTACGCGGGGGGTCTATGATCCGCACTGAGCTCGGCGCCCTGCACGCCCGAGTGTACCTGGCTCGCCCCATCTGCGCTTGCCACCCTGTCTCCTGCCCTCGGGACTGCGCTGCGATGCCCACTTGCACTCGCACCCGCTTGCCGAACGGCATGGTCAAAGCTGGGAGCTGGATCTGCATGTGCCGAGCCGTCGGCATATGGCGGAGGCTCATGCTGCACACCTGCATCCTGCGCCTCACCCGACATGGCCGCTTCGTACGACGGATGCTGCTCCTCCCCATCCGGCTGCATTGACGACGATGCACTGCCAACCAGATACGACGGGTAGGCCTCTGTATGCTCTGCCGCAGGGCGCGCATCGATGTGCATCGCCTGCAACCCAGCCGCGCCACTCGAGCTGCCTTCAGCCACCGATCGGCTCATGAGTGGAGACAGTGGCGGTGGCGGATCGTCTTGGTGCGACGACATATCGGCGCTCGCATCGATATCCGTAGAAAGCAGGTACGACGACGACGATACGCCCATACTCCCAGAGTGACCGGCATCGATAGGAGGCGGAGGCGGAAAGGCGTCGTCCGACATACCGCCCATGTCCGGATACGGGTCGGCGGGATGACGGTTCGCGTGCCGCGGCATGGCAAAGCCCACACCCTGCACCTCGACCTCGACCTGTAGGTCGTTGCGGCTCTCGAGCAGTGTGGGTGGCGGACCATCGTCGTGAGCCGAAGCGTCCGAGACTTCAAGAAACCTTCGCAGCTGCTCGAGACGCTCTGTGTGGTCGGTGTAGTCGGTGCTAGTCCCAGCGCCGCCATCATCTGCAGCGTCCATGAGCTCATGCAGGCTACGCCCGACATCTTCGTAGCCGTCGTACTCGTCGTCCATGCCGAAATCGAGCAGCTCCGCCGTGGTTGCGTCCACACGTGAGCTCGACGCGCCCGCCGCTTCGTCGTCCGCCAGCATGCGCGCCTTCTCGGACCGCTTGAGTCTTTCCTTTTCCTCGAGCGCGCTAGTCCCCCAGGCCGTATCCTGCTCCAGGTGCTCCAGCGCCCCCGCGGCACCAGGGAGGATCTTGACGGGGCGTCGGAGGATGATGTCCCTGCGTTCGCCACGGCCGCCCTGGATGCCGATCTTGATGCGCACCTCGAAGCTCACCTTGTGCATGAGCGTTTCCTGGCTGATGCTCTCGCAGCCGCCCCCACCGCCGCGCCCGAACACGGGGCCGGAGGCGAGCGCATCGTGGTCCGGATGAGGATGCGGCATGTTGGCGCGATCAAAGGGCGGATGAAGCGTCAAGCGCAACAGCACGGGCCGCTGCGAGTGGAAGCGACACAGCTTGCCACTGTGCGCGAGCAGCGCCTCGTGGGCGTCTGGATGCGAGGCGGTGTTGGCGTTGGCATCCGCAGAGCCGCCGTCGGCTGCTCGCGCTAGCCGCTTGACGCGGATGAGCCGTACGAGGTCGGCCTCGACTGCACGCAGCTTGAGTCCCTTCTCGGCGACGCTGGCTGGATCTGGCGGGGGGATGCGCACGCGAATGTCGATGGGCTCTGCACGTCGGAAGATGGTGCGGTTGATCTGGGCGTAGACGAGCGTGGGCGTCTGCTCGACCCAGTTGTGCGGCTGCAAGGTGAACTCATCGGTGGGCAGTGCAGCCCCGTCGAAATCGGCAAGCTCAACCTCGTCCAGACGGCCCGGACGCATGTAGCGGACGAGGTGGACGGGGACAGACTTGATAGCGTGCGGCAGCTTGCCGGCGTCGTGGCTGAAGAGCTGTGCAGTGATGGTGTAGGTGAGCGAGCTGTTGCGGAGGTGTACGCAATGAGGCAGGTCCTCGGTGAGCGGGAAGGAGAAGGGCATGGTGGAGGGCAGCGTCGGAAGAGCAGCGCTCGACGAGGTTGGCTCCTTTTCTGCATCCCAGAGCACGAGGGTGTGTGAGAAGAGCTCGACCTCGTCGTTCTGAGCATCTTGCGAGGGGCGTACCGCGTCGGGGGTGAATGAGTAGAAGCCGATAGCCCTTTCCTTGGCTTGCAGCCGGACCAGACAGCGGGTGTACCTGCCGCGATTCTTGGTCTCGGTGTCGAGCTTGACGAGCACGTCGCCCTTGAGCCAAGCCTGGAAGCCTTTGAGCCCGAGGTAGCCCACCTGGAAGGATGTGGAGTCGCTTCGCGGAGCTATGTCGAAGAAGCTGTCGGACGATGGTGCGGATGATGCTGGTTGTGACGACGAGGCCGTAGCTTGGGAAGGGATGCCGTTCGCCTCGGAGTATGCTGGCAGACGATGCTGCGCCGTGGTGTGCGAAGAGCTCGACGACATGCTGAGCGAGGACATTGGCGTCGCACCGCCATGCACTGAGGGAGCTGGGCGTGCAGCGTGAGGCAATGCCGAGTCGCGGGTGATGTAGTGGGTGTGGCTGAGCAAGGGTGTAGGATGGAGGTGGCTGATGAAGATGCGCCAAGTTGAGCGGCTGCAGCGTAGAATGTGGAGCAGCAGCGCCATGAATTTCGTTCAGACCCTGGCTCGAGTCTCTTTTTTTGTTTCCTTTTGGCGCCTCTTTTTCTGGCGCTGATTTCTCAATACTCAATTCTGCGACCCGATTTCCTCCGCTCGAGCTACAGTCGCAGCAACAACCCCATTAGCATCTGTGCACACTCGGCGCACAACGCACGGTCGGGGAAGAACAACAGACAACACATGTATTGGTATCGAGAGAGAGGCAGCACTAGTCCTTGGCGGCAGGGAAGGGGAAGGGCGGATTATTGGCGCGCGTGTCGGAGCGTCGCTCGTGGTCAAAGGGGAAGGGATTCTCCTTGCGTGCCTGTCGAATCAGATCGTCCAGTCCCCGCTCTGTCACCGCTTTCTGTTGCGTCAGAAGGATGCAATCGAAGGTCAGTAGCTGTTCGCGGCGACAAGTGGTGTGGAGTGCGTACATACCTTGATGCACGCCTGGTAGTCTTTGAAGAGCTGGGCGCAGTCGCGCTCGTATCTCTGCATGATGGCATTCTTCCTGCCCTCGACGTCCGAGTCGGCTATCGACGAAGCGTCTGTGGACGCGCTTGAAGATGAGCTGTCCGAGAACCATCCGGACTTCTTCTTGGTGGCGGCTGCGGTGGTGGATGAGGAGGAGGAGGAGGTTTGGCTGCGTCGCTGCTGCTCCTGGATCTGATCGTCTCCGATGGCGAGGTAGTCCTTGAACCACAGGTTGAAGCACGAGTCGTAGCGGTGCTTGAGCGGCGTGCATTCCGCCGACATGGACGAGATCGCTCCCAGCCCTGCTGCGCCTTTGGTCTCCCACTCGCCAGTCGAGACGCTAGCAGCTGCCGATGCCGATGCAGGCACAGACGTCGCTGCTGCACCACCACCAGCGTTGCTCGATGTGCCTGTCGCCTCGATAGGCTCCTCTTGAGTCCGTGAGAAGAACATGGCTGGACCGAGTGATGCTTCGAATGCAAGCAGGAGCCAAGGGGATGGTGAGCGTTCTTCTTTCACAGCCTCCTGCACCAAGCGACCCGTGCATCGCGCAGCCAACGCCAATTATTGCCAATGTTACATCCCCCGCACGCTGCCCTTGCTCTCCTCCTCCTCCTTCTTTCTCGCCATGCTTCTGGTCATTCTCACGATAGAAACACCAGTGATAGTAACAACCAGGAACATTCAATACCGCATTGTAGTTCATGACAATCGCATTACAAATCAACCGCACCGAAACGAGCCCAGTCCGGCAGCTACAACTCCTGTATCAAAGCTCTAATGCGCAGAGTCAAAGATGGAAACGAATGTCAGCATCTCTTGTCCAGCCTCTTTCTGTGTGACGCCGAGGAAGCCGAGAAGGCGCGGCGGCGATCCATCATATAGGAGCGAAAGACGTTTAGATGGAATGGGTGTTCGCATTGAGCCTGCAAGGACTCTAGATTTGAACTATGCATTGTTTTCGGGTTATAATCCTTTGGATGCCGCGCCGTTGTGGTGGTGGTGCTGTCTCGTCGGCGTTCGAGAAGTTGGGGGTTTCTGCTTACCTTCTGCGATGTTCAAGGGGTGAGTGTTGCTGGAACGGACCCCTGCGCCGTTCGATGTGGTGAGGGAAGACGGGAGGGAAGGATGACGACGAGCGCGGCCTTTTGTTTGGCGCTCTGCCTTCTGCTGTCGATTTTTGCTTGTGGGCAGCGATTTTTTCAGCTCTTCGCACCGCAGCTGAAGAGATCGCGGCTTCAGCCCGATAGCACCTCGCCGATTCGCCCGCGATTCTACCTCCGTGGGGAACCGGCTCAGCTCCACATGGCGTGGCAGCTGCTGAGCACCAGATACCGCAATCATTCGCACGTCCATCTCCATCCAACTACGCTTGATAACGGCTCGGACGAAATGGTGCTGTCGGGCGCAGGCGCTGCGGGGCGCATAGTCGTGGTGGGCGTCGGAGGAGCCACGTGCTCCGGCAAGACGACTCTCGCCAAGCATCTGCTGCAGATCCTCGACCCGTCGTCTGGCTCTGGCTCCCATGGTGCAGCGGACTCAGGCAGCGACCCGGCGCCTGGGATCGTGGACGCCTTCATACTGCACCAGGATGACTTTGCACCGCCTGAAGCGACGTTACCCGTAAATGAGGAATTTGGCGTGACCGACTGGGATCACCCACCCACAGCGGTAAGTAGCGTCTCCTAGACGATGGACATCCCCCACACGATGGCTAAACATGCCATTCTCTCTCCACAGATCGACTACGAGAGGATGCGCTCGACGATTGAGCATATCAAGGCGACCGGCTCGTTTCCACCAGAATTCTCTTCGCACGACCATCTGAACGCACAGCCGAACTGTCCGATCTCGGAGCAGGTCTCGACGACCTGGCGGGACAAGTTCAGCTCGCTCTCCACGCAGCATGGCGTGCGTATCATGCTGGTCGACGGCTTTCTGCTCTACTACGATGCGGCGGTTCGCTCGACAATGGACGTCAAGATCTTCCTACGCACGCCGCGCGCGGTGCTCAAGAAGCGACGCGACGAGCGCTTTGGCTACGCTACCGCCGAAGGGACCGTGTGGAAGGACCCCGAGGGCTACTTTGACAACATCGTCTGGCCCGCCTACGAGCTCGCCCATCGCGGAGTCTTTGAGCGCCACGACGTGGAGAACGGCAGACCAATCGTACCGGCACCCGACGCCGAGCCGGTGGCTGGAGGACCGATCGAAGGCCTCTGCGTCCTCGATGTCGCTCCGGCGCAACAGACGGACGAAGAAGCGTCGTCGTTCTCAAGAGAGATGACGCAGCTGGTGGACGAGACGTGTGCGGCGATATGGAACTACCTCACCGCGTCGCAGCCATGACTGGCGCAATACCATCGACTGCTATAGACATTGACACAGGCAGCATGCATCGATACCCGATCTGATTTTCCCGATGTCGAAGTCGGCGAGAGGAGCAGGCGAGGGGCGTGAAAAGGGGGCGCGGATAGGAGGGCGGCGCGATCTGCTCGCTGTTGGAGCGCCCATGTGAAATGAGCCTCTCAGCTGCCACGTCTGCGGTGTGCTGTTGGGGAAGGCCAAAAGGCAGGCCGGAGCGCGGCTAAGCGGCGCGGCTGGCAAAGTCGGAATTTCCAAAGCGTTCCAGCAGAGCGAGACGCAGGGCGAGAAGACGAGTGGCAGAGGTAAGCCGCCCAGCCAGGAGTGTCAAATCGATACCGCTGTCAGATTCGCAATCTCGCACGGCCGCGGCTGAGCCACAGCGGGCACTGCACCGCTCGCCCGCTCCTGCGTCTTCTTAGGTCGCCGTCGTCATCGTCACCTCCCTCGCCGTCACTGCCATCACCCAAACGCCGCTCCGTCATCCCGCCCCCCCCACCTGCATACGCCGCCATGTTCATCATCAACTGGTTCTGGGTACGTAGCCAGCCGCGCCCGATGCACACGCGCAGAGCAATACAGTTCGAAGCTCCACCACAGTTCGCTGACACTTGCAACTCGCACATCCGCTTCCGCTCTCGCAGGACATTCTGGCCCAGCTCGGTAAGTCTCCAGCATTGTCTTTGTGGCTCGAGAAGCGCTGAGACTGACGACTTAAATCTCGCTCGACTCGCAGGCCTGGCGCACAAGAACGCCAAGATCCTCTTCCTTGGTCTGGACAACGCCGGCAAGACGGTAAATATCGCCACCACCCTGACAATGCGCACAATCGGCACTCGCACTGACTATCGCTCGACTTGCACCAACCATAGACGCTTCTGCACATGCTCAAGAACGACCGTCTCGCCACATTGCAGCCAACGCTTCATCCCAGTATGTACCCGCCACCTCTGCCCGCGTGAACACTATCTCGCACTAGCCAAGCTGACATGCAGCGATTTGCGCACACACAAATAGCCTCGGAAGAGCTTGCGATCGGACAAGTCAAGTTCACCACATACGATCTCGGCGGCCACCAGCAGGCACGTCGTCTGTGGAAGGACTACTTCCCCGAAGTGGACGGCATCGTGTTCCTGGTGGACACGCAGGATCACGAGCGCTTCGCCGAGGCCCGCGCCGAGCTCGACGCACTGCTCTCCATCGAGGAGCTCTCCAAGGTGCCCTTCCTCATCCTCGGCAACAAGATCGACGCGCCCGGAGCTGTGTCTGAGGAGGAGCTGCGCCAGGCCATCGGCCTCTATCAGACTACGGGCAAGGGCAAGGTGCCTCTCAAGGACATTCGCCCCATCGAGATCTTCATGTGCTCCGTCGTCATGCGCCAGGGTTACGGCGAGGGCTTCCGCTGGATCTCCCAGTACATTTGAGCCACCCCTAATCCCGCCCGTATCACATTACCTCCCCCTCAATTCGACACACACACACACACACACAAGCTTGCTTCCGAAATCCAAATGTCACAACAGTACAATCGTGTCGCCACACAGTTCAGCAGGCTCGCCGACAGACACGAGGAGCAGTCGGGCAGGTCTTTGAGATTTTTTTCTTCAGCAGCAGCACAAGCTCGACAATGGCGGGTAGCGAGTGCGAGGAGAATATACACAGTTGGAGGTGGGGGTGCAGAGGGGAAGAGCGCCTAGACAACCGTCTTCTTGCCCTTTTTCTTCTCGGACTCCTTGTGCGACTGGAACTCGACGTCGCTGGTGAGGCCGGCGCCGATCTTGGCATCAATGTCGTAGCCGAGCACGTTGACCTTGAACTGTTTTCCGATGTCGAGCAGTCTTGCCGCGAGTTCTTCAGTGTCTTCGGCCTTTCTTGTCCAAATCGCGATGCGGTAGAAGTTGGCCCTTGCCGACATGATCACACCGGTAATCAGCTCGTCCTGGGGACTGGAGCTAGGCGGAGGCACACCGTCGGGGAAAGGAGCCTCAAGCGTTTCGCCAATGGCGGCGAGCATGGTGAAGAGCCACAGACGGTCGATAGCCGCACGCGTCTTGTCGCGCGGCAGCTGGATGGACCACTTGCCGCCGTTGGTGTTAGCCGGGTCTTCCCACGCAGGCTTGATGCCCTGCTTGAACAGGTAGTAGTTGGCCTTTTGCGGAAGCTCCGATGGCGGCACGATGTTCTGGTACAGACCCCAGAACTCCTCGACGCTGTCAAAGTCGACCACCTTGTTCATGTCGTCACCCCAGCTCTCCTTGGTGCCGCGTGCAGATGCCATGCCCTTCTGCGACGGGTTGTCGAACCACAGCGTCCACGAGTTGTACAGCGGATGCTTCACATTGAAGTTGTTGGCGTCCTGGAAGACGGTGCGGTACTCGGCGGCGTTGGCATCCGAACTTGTCGCCGCCTCGCCCTCGGACGTGGCCGGTGCATCGCCGTTGAGCGTCTGTGCCACCGCCGAGTCGAGCGCAACCTTGGACGCCTCCGCGGGCGCCTTTGGCAGGTCGGTCGTAGTAGACATGTTTGTGGTTGTGAAAGGAGTCGAACTTGCTGGTTGGATGCAGTGCGCAGCTGGGGGGGATCCTAGCCGAGAGGTCGCAATTGGACGCTAGGTGCTAGGTGCTAGGGGATGCTGGTTTGCTGCAGCAAGACGCGGCAACTGCGGCGTGAGCTGGACGTGAGGAACGTAACACTGGCAACCGCTGCGTGATGCGGTCGAGCAGGAGGTGTCGAGCAAAGACAACGTTGGTGGAGATCAAGCTTGAGCCGCCGACGATGGCGAGAAGAAAGCTGGGCTGCGCAGCCGCCTCCAAACTCTCACAATTGCGCCTCGAACTTTTTCCCGCACGGAAGCGCGCTGCGCCGTGCCGCGCGCCCTGCTCACATTTTCTCTCTCGCGCTCGCATTTCAGCCGAAGCACACAGCGATCCGCGTGATGCGAGAAGAAAAAGTTCGCACCGTTGGCACACTGCACGCTCTCCACCAATCGGCCGATCGACTCACATCCACACGCTGCTCGCCCGATGCCCATGCCGGTGCCATACTGCTGCCATTGCTGCTACATTACACCTTCCACTTGCGTAGACGCTTGACGGAGCGCGGGTGGTTGTTGGCCGCCGTTGCCGCTGCCGCACCTGGTCCGCTGCCCATGCCGCCGCCGACGATGCTGCTGCCCGGCGCATACCAGACGTTCTTGTAGTTCACCGGTCCTGGCACTCGGATGCCGAGCTTGTCCGCGCCTGTCTCTGGCGCCGTGTTGGCGTACGGGTCGACGCCTGCACCCGCTGCGATCGACTGCGAGCGAGAGCGGTAGCCCCCACCGCCCGCCGCGCCTGCAGCGCCCGGGTTGGAGCCAAAGTAGTGGCCGTACACTCCACCGGGCGTGGGCGGGTAGGGCGTCATTGCCCCCGCGCCCGCTGATACACCCAGCGTGGCAGAGACGGGCGTGAGGGGCGACATGAGCGGCTCGCCCCCCCAGCCCATGGCCATGCCCAGCGGCGTCGGCGTCGAGGCGCCCGCCTGTGTGGCGATGGCAATCGCCGACGGTCGCCGACTCGCCAGCGGCGTCGACGGCTGCGAGGGCGAGGTGAGCGTCGAGCTCGGCTGGCTGATCTTGTTCTTGAGCCGCAGCGTGAGCCCTCCACTCGCGGGCGCCTTGGGCACTGCAAACCCAGCCGCATCCGATGCAGCTACCTCCTTGTCCGTCGTTTGGGGTACTGCATCTTCGCTCGCTGCGTCTGCACCGCTGCTGGTGCGTGTGGCGGCATACGCGACAGCAGCGGCACTGTCGGTGTTCTGGATCAGCCGGCGCAGCGACGCCTCGACAAGTCGCGCGTTGGCGAGCTTGCGATTGACGAGCATGAGCGGGTCTTTCTGACGCACGCTGTCGGTATCCTCATCGGCGCCGAGCGAGGCGCCATATGCGTTGGTCGGGTAGGCGGGCGTCTGCATCCACGAGTGGCGCGGTGGCATGCCCGGTAGATGGCGCGGCACCACATGGTCCGCAATGCGCCGCCACGCCTGCTCGCCCGACGTGAGCGCACGCAGATCGCGCGCCGATGCGCCAGGAGCTGACCCGGACGCAACCGCGCCGCCGGTAGCAGCGAGCTTGTCGAGCCTGCGCTGCTTCTTGGCAAGGATGCGTGCGCGGTCGTGCTTGCGCTTCGATGCGCGCGCGTGCACCGCTGCGCGCCGGTTCGGATGCTCGTCGTCCGAGTTGCTGCTCACCGACCACGCACCCATCTCCGAGCCCTCGTCCGAGTCGGACGGAAGCATATCTGCCTCGTCGTCATTGCTGCGCGAGCCGGCGCTGCCAAGACGGTGGATTTGCGGATGGCTCGCATGGTGCGCTGCTTTGTTGCGTGCAGTGGCAGCAGCTGCCTGACGGTCATCTGCACGGTCGAGCTGCTGTCGGTGAAAGGAGCGCAGTTCGCGTACGGGCTGGCCGTGCGTCTCGAGCGCATACAACAGGTCGCGCGCCGACGGCTGATCGCGGCACGCCAGCTCGGCCGCATGCGATGCTGCGGCGAACACCGAGGTGAGGAAGCGGCTTGTGAGCTGCTCGACCTCGTGCATGGCCGATGCTGTGGCCGCATCGAAGCCGGCCCGCGTCGCTTGCACCGCAATGAGCTGGCGCAGCGCCTGTTCGCAGCCGGCGCTGTCGACGTGCGGGATCGAGTAGGGCACGCGTGACGACGAGGCGACCGAGCCCAGCGGCGCACAGTGCGTCACAGACCTCTGTTTGCGTTTGGGCTTGTACGGAGCTGGGGCGCTGGCGGTGGTTGGCTGGGATTCGGATGGCTGCGATGTTGGCTGCGCCTCGGGGAGGGATGATGACGCTGGTTGGGATGGCGCGGGCGAGGTAGGGCTGGATCCGCCGCCAAAGATGGCCGTGGAGGACGAGGTGACTGCCCAGCTGGGCACGCCTCCTGCAGGCATGGCTGTTTGTGTGGTGCGCGCGAATAGGATGGATGTAGTAACGACGAACGAAGGGTCGAGATGAGGATGCGACCGTCATCGACCTCCATGCGTGGGAATATTTTCGGGCTCAATCTGTTAGATCACTGTCCTGCCTCCACTTGCTCGACTTCGAGGCGAATCACCTCATGGCGGCTGTGCATGCTGTGATGGTGTTGTCCCTCTTTGCTTCTCTCGCCGTCGATCCTACATGCGCCTGTCTGTTCCTCACGCTCGCCTCTTCTCGTCCAATCACCACCCTACCTCTGCTCGCTCCGTGCATACATCGCACCCGCGACCCGCCTCGACATCCGCCGACGCGCAACGTGCACAACGACTGACCGAGCTGCGGCGCAAGTTCTCGCAGCCCCCACCCACGCCCGCCATGTCGTTCCAGCCGCTGTACAAGTACGTCGACCGCGACACGCTCGCCGAGACGGTGCGCAAGCACGCCGACGACCCAGCCCAGCGCGAAGTCGCGATCGTCGATGTTCGAGGTAAGCCCGCGCGTTCGAATCCTCACCTGCATCGCTCACATGCTGATTCTACTGCACGCAGACGACGACTTTGAGGGCGGCAACATCAAGGGTGCGCGCAACCATCCCTCTGCCAACTTTGCGGACGAGGTGCAGGACCTGGTGTACGGCCCACTCAAGGAGTACAAGCAGGTGATCTTCCACTGCCACCTCTCACAGCAGCGTGGGCCCAAGGCGGCAGGGCAGTACGCACAGGCTCGTCAGGCCGCCGAGGCGGACACCGACAAGAGCAAGCTGCCCGAACAGCAGGTGCTCGTCCTCCGTGGAGGCTTTAGCGAGTTCCAGGACAAGTACAAGGTGAGCCCCACCCCCACAGCCACGTACCGCAATGCGAACCAGCTCGCTGATGAATTGAATTTGCGATACAGAAAGATGCCCAAGTGGTGGAGAAGTTCGACGAGTCCAGTTGGCAGTTCCGCAACTAATCAATGGTCGATCAGAGCTTGGTGCGACGCGAGCGGTCTTGTTGCTTCTGGTCGGCGGAGCGGTTGACAAAGGCGCCCACCTGGCCTTCCGTCATGAGTTGCGATAGGCTGTGCAGGCCGAGTTCGAACTCGCGCTGCATGGCCTGTCTGAGCGCACCTTTGAGGCGCAGATCCACGCCTCCTTTCTCGGGGTGAGATCCGGGGTAGAGCGCGTTGAGCATGCTGGCTCGATCGTTGAGCATGCACGTTTGCGGGACACTCGCCAGCCCTGCTGCGACCTCGAGTGCCTTTTGCACCACCGCCTCCCAGCCTGCGATCTTCTGGGCACTGTCGGCAGCGATGTAGTTGACAAGCCCCATATCGTGTGCCTCCTTTGCGCCCACCAATCTTCCCGTAAGGCTGAGATCCGCGGCACGCGATCCGCCAATGAGCGCGGGGAGGCGAACGGTGCCGCCGTCGATCAGGGGTACTCCACGTAGCCTACACAGCACACCCAGGCTTGCCGAGGCGGTGGCGATGCGCAGATCGGCCCAAAGTGCCAGTTCGAGGCCACCTGCCACGGCGAAGCCCGAGATCGCCGCAATGACGGGCTTGTTCATCGCGAGCCGTGTGACGCCCATGGGGGCCATGGCATCCATATCCGAATCGAGCAGATTGCCACCCTCACTCCCCGTTCCGCTAGCGAGCGAACTGGACGCGATCGACTTGAGGTCCGCACCGGCACAGAACGTCCCTCCTGCCCCAGCGAGGATCGCGACGCACAGCGAAGCATCGTGTGCGAACGATACAAAGACCTCGTGTAGGCCAGAGGCGGTTGCGCGGTCTACTGCGTTCTTGACACCAGGTCGGTCGATCACGCATACCATAGCCTGCGCCGATGCGGGTACGGACACCCCCGCCGTGCAAAAGGCATTGAGTCCAACGCGATACACTTTCACCTTGCCCCCTGCAAGTGTCCGTTCTGGCGTCGGCGCTGTCATATCGCAAGATCTTCCTCACACGATCAGTGTTGGTGGTTGCAAGCCGAACCCGGACTTATTCGCACCAGCCTCTCAACGCGCACTTTTCCCCCACCCCCGCATTTTTCTCCGCCTTTCACGCTCCATCGCCTGGACCCCTTTGAGCAAGATCCGCGGCAAAAACAACTACAATGGCAACTACGAATACAGTTTACGGATCTTACTTGGCGGTGTCGAAGAACGCCACACGCTCACGTAGGGTGGCGGTATGGCCTACGGGCTTGACCTTGGCGAGCGCACTGAATGCCGCCGAGGTAGGCACGGCCGCTGCGGCGCTGTCTTCAAACGTTGCGCTGGGCGTCCTGCTAAGCCGACCGCTCGACACGGGCGACACAGGCGCGCCAAGCGTAAACCTCTTCTTCTCCACCAGCCCGAGCTTGGCACTGGGGCTACTGGTCGAGATCGCCGAGTGCGCCGAGTGCGCCGAGGTGGTGGAGGCGGTGGCGGCGAACTTGTGTGCAAACAGCTTGTTGGGCGAGATGCGGCCCGAAGCCACCGGGGGAGCGCACTTGGGCTCGTCCATCCCCGCCGCAGTGGAAATGTACGAGGTTGCGCGTGTCTTGACGGGCGATGCACCGGCAGCAGGAGCGGAGGGGGCATCTTCCAGCGGCGGCGTGAGCGGTTCCTCGACCGAGCCCGACGACGAGTGCGAGGCGCTTTTCGTCACGGCTACAGGCTCGCGCAGCGTGTGGAGCGTGTGTGTCGAGGGCTTTTTCTCGTGCGATGTGGCTTCGATCGCAGCCAGGGCGGCCGTGATGTCTGCTGCGCCACTGTCGTCGTCCTCGTCCTCTGCATCCGATGCCACAACAGGCGCAGGAGATGCAAAGCTGCTCGAGCGCGATCGAGTGGACGCCCCATCCACCAGCGCCTTGAGCCTATCTTCTACCGACACGTCGCGCTTCATGCCCGATTCCACCGAGGGCAAGGTGGGGCCGGGCGACAGACGACCATGCACCAGCGGCTGGCCCAACACCGACGTAAAGCGCGGTCGACCGTTGGGGCTGACGGAGCGCTCGCGTGCATCGCGCTCGCGCACACTCTCGGATGCAAACCCAAAGATGGCCTTCGTAGGCGATGCCGTGCTGTGCTTGCCCTCGTCCTTGTCGAGTGCCGGCTTAGCACCTGCAGGCAGCACGAGATTGCGCACACCCGCCGCACCCACACCCGCTCCGGCACGAGGCACGGCGCTCTCAAACGTCGAGCTCGACACATTCGTCTGCCTCGCCTTTGCGGGCGACTCGACCACTTGCGGCATGGGCTGCACCGACGCCGACGGTGTGACCGCATGAATGCTACCGAACGACGACATGGACGTCGACACGGGAACAGCCGCTGCCTTACCCGCCTCCTGTGGGGACGTGCGTGCGACGTGCGCCACGAGCTCTCTGGCCTCGCTGATCTCGCGTGTGGCGGCCTTGAGTTGACCGACCTCGTGCTTCATGAGGCCCGTCATCTGGGTTACCCAGCGGTCCATTTCTGCCGAGTGGGCGCTGCTGGCCGAGCCGACGGATCCGCGCGCGTGCGGGTTGGAGGCGAGCATGGCGTCGCGCTCAATGTCGACGAGGCGCTGCTCGAGCGCGCGGATGAGCGGCACCGAGTAGCGCTCGAATCGGTAGAAGCGCACCATCATCTCCTGCAGCGCATCGCGCAGGCCCATCTCGGCAGGCATCGGCCCGGACCCAGGCGAGAGCGTCGAGCCGCCCGCGGCGAGGGCGCGCGCTGGCTCGCGCGTGAGCTGATGGGCGCCGCTTGGGAAGCGCTGGCCATGCCCACCTGTAGCACTGGTCGACTTGGGCGGCGTTGCCGGTGGCAGCGGTTCGGTTTGGCGCGTTTGGCGCAGCTGCGTTTGCTGTTTAGCCGCGTGCTTGCGCTGCGCCTCGATTTGCTCGCGCGCAAGCTGCTTGGATCGCGTCTCGTGGATGATGCGCTGTGCGGGCGTAAGTGGCTCGTCGACCTTCGCTGCCGAAGTGGGCGTCGACTCGACGGTGGAGGCGGGCAGATAGGCAGGCACGGGCTTTCGACCGGGCGGGCTCTTCTTGCGCCCAAGCTCGTGCTCCAACGCCGCATCCTCGTCTTCATCATCGCCATCTACGACCTGCCTCGGTCTAAACTCTGCCGCCCTCGTGGGTGTCTGGGTGTTCATCCACTGCCGACGCTCCTGATCGACAATGTGCCTCGCCTGACGCATCGAGGCCATCTTTTGCGCGACAGCCGCCTCGTCCTCTGCATCGCGCGCGGGATACGGCACCACGCCGTCTGCATACGCGTCCCTCTCATCCGCGCGCGGCGAGCGCCCAAACACACCCTTGAACCACTTGCCCGCCAGATGCGAGCCGCCGCCGGGCGAGCAGCTGCGCGGCACATTGTCGTCGCGCGACGGCGTGTGGTCAGCCGAAGACTGCCGGCCCATGAGTGTGTTGATGAAGCCGGACGAGCCGGGGCTGGCTGGCGCGCGTGCGGGAGAGACCGAGCCGAACGGCGAATTGGCGCGCGAGTAGTCGGTGTCTGCCCCTGCGTCGAAGCGGAGCGGCGAGTGGGGCGAGCGGCCGTAGGGGATATCGACGGGCGAAGGAAGGCCGTCGAGCGGTGCGGCTGCGGCGGGGGGTGCGGCTGCGTTGTCGCTGTCCTTGCGCGTGCGGCCCAGGCCAAAGGAGAAGCGTCGCGAGCGGCTGGGCGATTCGTCGCGCGCGTCCTGTGCGTGCGGCATGGAGGGAGGCTGCATGGGCGGCAAGCCGAAGCCGGCCGGGGCAGCGACCGGGAACTGTCGCGGACCCGCAAGTCCCGCCTGACGAGGACCGGCTGCAGGGCTGGGGCCGCGCGAGGAATGATCGAATTGTTGATGTTGCAGTTCATGCTGCTGCTGCGCCAAGCTCTTGGGTCCCGCAGTGATGCGAGCGACGGGCTTCTTGGCGTTGGTTGCCGAGTGCGCCGAGGCCGAGCGAGGGTCTTGGTCGGAAGCGCTGGCTGCGGATACCGACTTGCGTGGCGAGCGGCCGCGCTGATTCGCCCTGTTGAACTCGCCCGCCTTGATGCTCGCGGACGGGCTTGCGGGTCGATAGTACGGCGACGGCTGCCCGCCTGCAGCCTCAGGTCTTCCGTCGTTGGACGAGCGTGCTGTGCCGTACCCTACACCTCCGCCAGGCCCACCAGGCGGCACGCCCAAGCTCACCGGCGCCGCGCCGAGCGGCTTTGACTTGGACCTGCGGTACTGCAGCTGGTTGTGCTGTTGCTGTTGTTCGTCGTCCGAATCCTCTAGTGTCATGCGCCTTGCCGGCGACCCGGACTGACCTCTCGGCTGCTGCTGAGCGAAGAATTGTGCGCCCCCCTCCGCGGGCGAACCGGGCATCGACACGCCGCCCGGATTCCTAATGACGCTGCGCACCACAAAGCTCGATGCCGAGCCCGAGGGGCTGACCGCGGGCGAGTTGGACGACCTGCGCGACCTGGTCGAGTTGAAGCTCGTGTCCACCTGCAGCTGTTGCGTATTGGGGCTCGAGGAGCGCGACCTGTTGAAGGGCCAGAACTTGCGGCCTGGCGAGGGCGATCGGTCGGTGGTGCGTGCATCCATGGCGAGGTACTGTGCGGTGTGCGGATCGGGCACGAACGAGTAGTGTGGTGACGATGCCGACATGGCTGGTTGAGATGATGGTTGGCGAGTGGAAGTGAGGCAAGAAAGGAAGGATGCAAGGCGAGGTGGAAGTTGAAACGGCTCAGTCTTAATATGCACCTCTCTGCACGCCCCACCGGCTCGAGCGTGCATCGGCAATCAAAGAGCCCTCAAAAGAGCCCCTAAGCCAGAGAGCAACAGCAAAAAGGGGCGCCGCTCGCCTCGAAAAAGGGGCTTCGCGTGTCGCTCGAAACTCCACATTCGCGCCGTCACGTGCGGAGGCTCTTTCTTGCATAGGTCTAACATACTGAAAAATTCGCCGCACATTTCGCCGGACGTCGGAGCAGCAGCTGTCAGCTTTGGCTTTGGCCTTGGAAGCCTCCACTTGGGGCCTTTGCTTGCACCACCACCACCAGCCCTCGCCATGTCATCGCCAACACCGAGCTTGACGGTGTGCAACGTGCGTCTGCCACCAGCAGCGTATCGCGCACTGAGCCTCGACACAAACGCGGCACCACTGGTGGACTTAGACTATACCGCCAGCAACGACGCGGTCGAGGTGCATCTGACTCCGCACCACACCTCAGTCGAGGAGCGCTTCGATTCTGCCCGCCCCTTTGCGTCCACTATCCGCACCGATCTCACCGATGGAGAGCATCAGATTGTAGCGGAAGAGGCTGGGCAGAGGCGCTTGGTCGGACGCTTTCCCACGCCCAAATCCACACCCACGGCCGCTGCTGCGCCTCGGTGCATCGATGCACGTGGCAGTCTCTGCATCCCTGGAGGCCTGTGTCATCCGCACATCCACCTGGACAAGTGTTTCCTCCTCGACCGCTGCACCCTCTCCAGCGGCACGTTCGAAGAAGCGCTCACTGCGACGGCCCGTGCGAAAGCCGAGTTTACGCACGACGACCTCGTTGCGCGCGGGCGCCGGCTGATCGCCGCCTCGCTCTCGCACGGCGTCACGAGCATGCGCGCGTTTGTCGAGGTGGACCCTACGGTCGAACTGCGCTGTGTCGAAGCGGGCATTGCGCTGCAGATCGAGTTTGCGGGCAGGTGCCGTGTGCAGCTCGTGGCGTTTGCACAGGACCCACTGTTTTATCCCGACGCGGCGAAGCAGCAGCACATGCACGAACTCATGCGCCAAGCAGCAACTCGAGAAGAGGTGGATGTGGTGGGGTCAGCACCGTACGTCGAATCTGCCGAGAGTGCGGTCAAGCAGAAGGAAAAACAACGCAGGAATGTCGAGTTTGTCTTCGACCTCGCACGCGAGCACGGAAAACATGTTGACTTTCACCTTGACTACGACCTGGACCCGCCAGGGGCAGCAGCAGAGGGGAGGGAGGCTATGCTGCCGTACGTCCTCACTCTCGCCCGGGATCGCAACTGGAGTGTGCATGGACAGGCAAGACGCGTGACGATCGGACACTGTACCAAGCTGAGCGTGTACACTCCGGGCGACATTGCGGCGTTGCACGATGCGGTGGAGGGCGTTTCGGTCGTCGCCCTTCCGCCATCGGACATGTACATGCAGGGACGCGACCAGCCCTACGCCTCGCGCTCGCGCGCCACTCTCCCGCTGCTGGAATTGCAGTCGCTGCCGATGAACTGGGCGATGGGCGTCAACAATGTCGCGAACCTCTTTACGCCCCAGGGCGATGCTGACCCCCTCGCCATGTTGCCGTGCATGGTCGGCGTATGGCAGAGCGCCAAACCACACGACTGCGAGACACTGCTGGCGGCGATTTCCACCTCCGCGCGGTATGCAGCTGGCTTTGATTCTTCATACACACACGCGGAGGTATGGTCAGATCTGACACTGCTCGACGGCGCACGCGGGGTTCAAGATTCCGTCTGCTCTCCACCCTTCGGTCGAACAACAATCGCCAGGGGCAAGGTGGTTGCACAACGCACGATACATTCGACGCTCTTCTAAATGGACACTGCCTACAAAAGGGTTTTTACTGCGGACGGTCGGTGAGAGTCGATCCGCCGTCGGTATTGATGATCTGGCCGGTTTGGTTGGTGTCCTTGAGCAGATACACGTACGTATGAGCCACCTCATGAGGCTGACCGATCTTTCCAGTGAGGAGTTTGGAGCCCATTTCGTTGAGCATTGCCTGTCTCTGCTCGTCAGGGATCCCACTCCATAACTCGGTCTCTACTGGACCGGGAGAGATGCAGTTGACGCGAATGCCTTTGTCGGATAGATCGAGGGCAAGGCCACGGGTGAGACCGTAGAGGGCAGCTGCGTAACCGGCAACTGCACTCCAGTGCGGCATGGGCTTCTCCGCTACTGCGCCGGTGGTGAGCACAATGCTTCCACCGGCATTGCGGCGGAGCAGGTTAGGATCTTCCGTGGCGATCTTCACCGCGAGGATCGCACTAAAGTACCGGACATCTCCCGCTTCAACCAGCGAGGTGTAGTCCCACTCGCCAAGGGGTTTCATTCGAAGTGTGTCGCCTGCAGTGTGAATGAGATGATCAAACGCACCGATCTTGCCGAAGAACTCCCGTAGAGACGATTCGGCTGCTGCGCCGGAAAGGTTCACCGTATAGCCGGAGACACGAGCAGCTTCGGCATTGAACTGCGTAGCAGGGTCGCTGAGCTTCGCTACGGCTGCGGACACTTTGGCGGAAGAAGAGCTGCCAATGACAACGTGTGCGCCTTCTTCAATCAGCGCAGAGGCGGCGGCAAAACCCAGCCCCGAAGAGCCACCGATAATGACAACCTTCTTGCCCGCCAGAACTCGCGTCTTGGATGTAGCCATCGTCGTTGTAGTCTTACTCTTGTGAACGGTGTGTGTGTGTGATGAATGATGATGAAGTGATGGTGGCGAGAAAAGGCTGACATTATATACCCGAACCAGCGACAAACCACCCTCCTTCCAGGGTAACACTAAGAGCGCCGTGTCCAATTCCGAACATCACGCACACACCTTGCACGCACGTCACCCATCTCTCGCACACCTTCCCCCTCCAACCCTCCACAGCCCAGCCTCCACAGCCCAGCCTCCACAGCCCAGTCTCGTACACTGCAGTCCCACACCTCTAGCCCGCCGGAAAGCGGACATAAAAAATCCCAAAAAGCGCCGCACCCTAAAACTGTGGAGGTCGCCGCACAACTGCATTCCCTCCGCACTCGCCTCCACCTCCGCGGGCCATCCCTCCTAAAACCCAGCCGATCTCGCTTACACTCTGCCTCAAGACGGAGCTAGGCTTGCTAAAAATGAAATGCTTTGCTAGAATGCTAAGTCTCTACAGGTCCAGATCGTCGTCTGGATCCTCGTCGTCTTCGTCGTCGTCCTGCTCGGGCTCAAAGAAGATCTTGGCGCTGCCCGTGTTGCCCCTCAGAGAACGCTGTTCCTGCTCGCCCACGTTCTGGTGGTAGGCGTACGGAAGCGGTACCTCCTCGCGCCGCACACGCTGCGCCTCGGTCTCGCCCAGGTTGAACGGCAGCGTCGACACCATGGTGCTATGCTTATCTCCGCCAGCTGCGTCCTGTGTGCTCGCTGCCGTCGCAGCACCCACACCCGCTTCGCTTCGCCGATCGGTCATATCGAGCTCGAGCAGGCGCAGCTCACCGTCGCTGCCGAGGCTGAGCGCACGCAGCTCGTCGTGCTTCTTGCCGTTGCGCGCCTGCAGGTGCAGCTCCAACAGCGCATATCCGTCGCGCGACGCATCCAGCACGTCGGCGAGCGTCACCACGCCCGCCAACCGCGTCGAGCCACCGCTGACGCCTTTCGCCGTGCTAAGGCCGGGCTCAACACGCGCCGAGAGCGGTTCGAACGCACACGCCTCGCCTGCGCCGTCGCTCCACCACCCCTGCGCGCCGCCACCCGCCTCGTACGCTGCGATGCCCATCGGCCCGCGCGCCGACACGTTGCGCAGCACCTCCCAGAAGCGCGCGTCCACCTCTTCTTCTCCGTCGCTGCCGGAGCTAGACGGTGGCCGAAGTCCGTACTGCTTGATCAGGTGTCGCACCAGCGCAGGCGCATGCAGCGTCGCCGTGAGCACCGTGCCTGCCGTCGACGCCGAGCCCCAGATGAGTGGCGAATGCAGCGCAGCTACGAGCCCTGCGCATGTGCTTGCCTCGACGCCGCCCGTCTGCATGCCAACAACCAGGCGCGACGATGCACCGATACCTCCGAGCGTCTCGCGCACAAGCACACTCGCCTGCGCCACGCTGCTCGCGCGCACCACGGCGTTGAGCGAGTCGACCACCACCATCGTCTTGGCCGCCCCGCTGCTCAGCCTACCGAGCTCGCTGCGCAATCGCTCCCTTAGCTGCTCCACCGAGCCCAGCACGCTCGCGTCGTCAGTGTAGACGTCGCCGAGCGCAGTGGCGTCGATCGTGGCGACCGCACCTTCACCAAGAACGTCGAGATACGTCTCGGGCCGGCGCAGCACAGCGACGAGCACCACCGTATGGTTGCGCAGCGCAGCCCGGCGCACGAGCTCGCGCAGCAGCTGCACCGATGACTGCACCACCGAGTCCTGCACCACCACGAGCTGTTTGCCCTGGCGCTGCGACGACACGCTCTTGAGCCCGCTCGACGCGCCGTCCGCAGGCGCGAACAGCAGATCGTCCAGCAGACTCTGACCGATCGAAGACGTGCTTGCGGCCCCAGCGCCGCGCGAGCCGCTCTGAGCCCGGCTGACAGAAGCGGACCCAGACGAGCTCTGACTCGTCGATCCACCACTGCCGCCAGAGGCAGCAGCTTGGGTCACAGCAACAGGACCAGGCGACGTTGCGTGCGTTATGTGCGTTGCGTGCGAGACGGATGCGGCATCGCAAGAGGGAAGGAGGGTCGACTCACGCGCGGCTAGTGCGGCGGCATGGCTAGACTGATACTCGACCAGACCGCGAGCCACGGTGAGGACCTGGGTGGGCATGAAGGCGTCGTTGCTCATCTCGTCGTCCGCATCTGCGGCGCTGGCGAGATGGCTCAACAGGCGTCCTTCCACTTCATGCCCTAGCCGAAAAAACGACGGCGGCTTGCGCAGCGCTTTGCCCTCTTCGAGATGCTCCGCGCGGCTCTTAAGCGCCGTCGCCGACAACCGGCACGCCTCGTACAGCCGCGGCGACGGCGGCTCGGCCTCGTCGGCGCTCGCGCCCGACGTGGACGAGGGCGTGTGTGCCGACGAGCTCGACGACACCGCGTCGGCAGGCAGGTGACCCGACTGCGACGAGGCGTTGCACGAGAGCGCGTCGACCGAGTCAGTCTCGGCGCCCGCCTCTGGGTCGGCCGCATCAAGGGGTCCAGGCGCGTCCGATGGCTGGGCATCGGCCTCGACGCGGCACAGCTCATGCTGAGCTTGCTTCTCGACGGCGTCATCTGCCCGCTGGACGTTTCCCGACTCCGAATCGGCTGGTGTGGCGTCGGCAACGGCGGCGTGGTTGTGCTCGCCGTTGGCGTTGCTGTCCGCAGCGGTGTCCGGCTGCGGCGGCGTGTGTTGCTCGCCGTTGCCGTTTGCATCGGTGTGTTCTGCTTTATCTGCGTCGACGTGCGGCGCATCCGCGTGTGCGCCGAGGCTCTCGAGCTCTTCGCGCTCGAGCTCCTCGAGTTCCATGCGCATCTCGTCGGCCTCGCGCTGGAGGCTCGACTTGAACTGGCGGAGCGAATGGATGAACTCGACATCGGCAAACTTGTCAAACGGCTGCGGCGACTGCCAACGCGCGTTGGACTCGTGGTAGGCCTTGAGCCAAGGGTGCTGGAGCGCCTCCTCGGCAGTGAGACGCTGATCGGGATTCCAGGTAAGCAGCTTGGCGACGAGGTCGAGCGCGTCGCGATTGGCGTTCGGATAGAGCTTTTCGAGCGGCACGGCGGGCATGTTGGGGAGCGACTTGATGTACGTCTTTGCGCGCTCCGAACCGATCTTGTCCAGCACGGCGTCCGAGGGCGAGCCGAGCACGTTGTTGATGCGTGCGATCTGGTCGACGTAGTCCTTGCCGCCAAAGATGGGTGCGCCTGCGATGAGCTCGGCGAGGATGCAGCCGACGGACCACATGTCCATCTCGGGGCCGTAGCCCTCGCGGAAGCACAGCATGACCTCGGGGGCGCGGTACCATCGCGTGGCGACGTAGCCGGTGAGCGGGCCGCCCGGGTAGTTGAGGCGCTTCTGCTTGCCTTTCGAGTCGGTCTTGTAGAGCTGGACGTGCAGATCCGAGGCGGGCGAAGGCGAGCGCGCCGAGTCGGAGCGAGGTGCGTTTGCGGTGGAAGATGCCGCCTCTTGCGCTACTGCTTGTGTGTCGCTTCGGTCACCGTCGACGCTGCTGCTGATGCTCGTCCTTGGCTTGGCCTCGGCGGCCTCCTCGCCCGAGGCGGTGGGCGCGACGAACTCGTCCGAGTCGGCATAGGCGCGCGCCAGACCGAAATCGCAAATGCGGAGTGCACAATCACCGTTGACGAGGAGGTTGCTGGGCTTGAGATCACGGTGAATAACCTTGGCGGCGTGCATGTAGCGCACGCCGCGCAAGATCTGAGCCATGAAGTACTGGTGGTGCGCATCCGAGAGCGACTGTCCGGAGCGGATGATCTGAGAGAGATCGGCCTCGCTTGCGGAGAGAACGAGGTAGATCTCGGAAAAGTCGATAAAGGCGGTGTCAAAGTCGAGCAGAGCGGTCACGTTGTCGCACATGCCAATGTGACGCAAGAGGGCGACTTCTCGCAGGGCCCTGCGTGCGAGGACGTCCTTTTCGAAAATGCGGGTGACCTTCTTGATGGCGACGTTGCAGTCTAGCACCTCGTCGCGGCAGAGAGCGACACAGCCGTAGGCGCCGATGCCGAGTTCGCGGACAAAGGTGTAGCGCTGTTTCACGTGGAATGGGACGCCGAGGCAGCGGAAGGAGTGGTAGCCGCGCTCTGCGAGGTTGTGGGGCGCCATGGGGTGGTCCTCGTTGGTGTAGCGCGGAGTGCGGTGGGATGCGTTGGCGGAGGAGGACATGTTGCGACGGGTGCGTGTGCGGGTGCGGGTGCCCTGTCGAGAGCCCACCTGGTGGACCACGGAGGAGGAAGATGAAGGCGAAGGTGGTAGTGGTGGCGTCTTCTGTGCGGATGAAGAGGCGTGGGGCGGCGGTGACGAGGGAGTTGCGTGTGGCGCCGGCATGTTGTGTGCAACGACCAAGGTCGAGACTGAGCAAGCAGACGGCGGTGGATATGCGTGGGAGTCGGGCCGACGGCGTGCGAGTATGTTGCCGCTTGTGCTGATGCTTTGGCTTGTGGAGCAGGTGTGAAGCGGGAGAAGTGTCTATGCAATCAGATGCACCAGGCGATGATGGTGGTAGTAGTTGTGGAGGTGGTGGCTATGGATGCTTCAGGTTTGCAAGAGGGCTGCAGAGATGCATGCGCGATAATGCAGGTGCGGAGCGTGGGAGGATGAGCTGATGCAGGGGATTGTGAAAGCGCGGTGAGGCGTGGCTGCAAGGATTGGTGCTAGAGCGACAATGGGTCGATGGTAGGGAGCCGCCGCTTGAAAGGGAGCGAGAGCAGGTGGATGCTGAAAGTGAGCACGGATCGCGCGTTGGATCGGCGAAATCTAGAGCGTGGAAGCCGAGGACAAAGGGAGCGATGCTGTGGTACGCAGGCGAGGGGTCCAAGCTGGTGTGGCCGAGCGAACGTGTCTGGGCCGATGTGGACGTGTCGATGAGATAAGAAAGTGATGGCACGAGGATGGAGGCGGTCCAACGACGATGTGCGGGTGGCTGAGCGTGTGCTGTGTCGTGTGTGCCGAGCCGAGTAGAGCCGAGCGCGTGTGTGTGGTGCGAGTCACGACGTGGTCCTACGTAGATGGTGGTGGTGGTGGATGATGGTGGAGCGAGCAGAACCTCGCCAACGATGGGACTGATGGCTGGAAGTGCAAAGGAGTGCGTGTGTGGGTGTAGACGGAATGAGGATGAGGATGGTTGGTAGGTGGGTTGATTGGTTGGGTCGGATGAGGCTGCTTGCCGGCTACAGTAGGCTGCGGCGATAATGGGATGGTGAGGGTGCGGCTTTGCCAATGATGCACAGCACAGCGTCACACGGCGGCTCAAGCGGGTGCGGCAAGTGAGTCGAGCGATTTGCGCGGTGCGGAGCGTGAGAGAGAGAGCCCAACAGCGCTGCGGGAGAGAGAAAAAAAAAAGACAGGGTGAATGCGCAGCAGCTTTAGCCGGGCGCCGGGATGTGTTGGTTGGTTGGGGTCTGTGAAATGGGCCTTGGCTGAGTGGATGCAGCAGCAGCAGCAGCAGCAGCAGCAGCAGAGCCCAAAACGGACGCGATCGATGCGGCCACCCTGTGAATCGACTCCGAGGCGGCACTCTTCCGCCCATTTCGCCGCTGAAAACGCGCGCTCTCGACGTGACACCCTTTCTCGAAAAAAAAAAAAAAGTTTTTCTTTAATTTTATTTTCCGTTTTTTCCGCACTTGCGTTCAGCGTCAGCGTTGGCAGCGCGGGCCAGGCACCTGAGCCAGAGTGACAACAGCTGCGAGTCGCTGCTCTATTTTGCCGACGCATCCCTTTGCTCCCGTTCGCCCCTCTTGGCCCCTCTGCCGGTACAGAGCGAAAACAATAATACGATTTTTGCTTTCGGTTCTTTACAGTAGCTTGGTTCAGCCTGTTCTAGCTCGATCGCTCTTGTGTCTCCCCCCCCCCAAAAGCACAAAGCACAAGCTCGACGTCGATTGTCTGCTCGGTAAAATCGCATCCACACGCTAAAATATTATAGAGCCGTCGATTGTGTTCACGAGCAATACTTTCAGAGGCGACGGCTTGAGCTTGTTCATGTCGGAGGTCTGGACGTACAGAACGACCAGCCGTAAGGAAGCAAGTCACCCGACACACGCAAGTCGGAGTGCGAGAGCCAGCTGTTGGGGATCGGTCAAAAAGAGACAAAAAAAAAAGCGACGTCTCAGTACCAGCCGAGTGTAACTGCCAAAGTGGTGGGGCGAGAGAGAGCATTCGCCTCATGTGGGAAAGGGGAGAGTGGGCTTCGGTCGGGGCTCGGCAGCCAGTGTCTCGCTCGGCGCGTTTTGAGCACATGAAGCGCACATGCCGCGGCCAACGGTCAACCTTTTACTGCCAAGGCAAGGCGAGCGGGTTCGAGCCGGGCAACGGGTACAAGACCGGGACCAACTCGCCAAGGCAGTGTCAGGTGGGGGCTTTGTGCCTCAGCAGGTGGGATTGACAATTTGAGCGTGTTTTTTTTCTTTCGCACACCGAGCTGCGACCGTGCCCACCAATCGCGACGGTCGGATGCGGACCGAGAAGAGCCGGTGGGGCCGAACCCCCATCCCACACGCTGGCCCAAAAAAAAACAAGCTGCATCGATCTAGACTTGCCCTTGTAGCTGAGCCTGAAGTGCAACTTGTTCGGCACGCTCTTTCTTTTTCTCGCCGTCGATTGCAGATGGGGCCGCGGCGGTTGCAAAGCTTGAAGGCGAGCCGGTTTCACTGGGTCTCAAATTTCTTCGCTCCTTCGGTGCATTTCGCTGCGGCTGCCACGCTTCTTCTGCACCAATGCGTGTCACCTTCGACCCTCTCTGCATGCTGTGCCCACGGCGGAGTATCGGCAATCTCTCTGCTCATCAGGTCAGGTAGCGGAGGTCCACGTCGCAATATTGGCTGTGTCACCCGTGCAGATTATGCATTATGCATTGCATGGCATCGCAACACCGTGCGCCGTTCCTAGTGAACAAACCCTCCAACCCAACGTGGGATTGCGAGGGGCTGAACGGCGATTCTTTCTTGTTTTCATGCCGAGCACACGCTGCAATGGCTCATAACAACCTGCCGAAGTTGCTCCGCGTCCAAAACGGTCGGCAGGTTTGAGCGCACAGAGCGACCGGTGGTGTTGTTTGGCGTGATGCAGGGCTGCAAGCCGCCGCTAAAAGTTGATGCCCAAAACCCAACACGTCACCTGCTTCACCAGTTCACTGCTTCACTTCAACCCCGCCATGAACTTGCTGTATAGATGACTGGTGCAGATCATCGTGGCCAGTGTGTGGGGGGTATAGACGAGGATGCAGGCACTCTTCTTTGCCGAGGGGACGGGATGAACTGAATTGAGGAGAGAGGCAACGTCACTCGTGCGGGCTCGGTTGGACCTCGGATGCACTGAAAAAAAGTTGGGATGCAGCTGTTGGGAGACGAGCGCTTTCGCCCCTCCCAAGCCTCTGCATGAAAGTCAATCGCTTCGATCGATCCAGCCCTGCATTTTGGGCGAGGAAAATCGGAAAATGCAACCACGATTGCGTTACCCAACGCTTCAAATCCTCGCTCGGTGTGTCAAGACCAGGCCGATCGAAAAGCACAAGTTAGCCGGTCCCTACCCACGCCGAGCAAGATTACCGACGCAGGTTTCTTGGTGCGCGGGGGTAAGCTCGGCCATGTGGCACCATCCTCCCTTCACTCTTCTTCGCAGAACCATACAGAACAAAATGGGATCCGGTGTATTGGATGACCGATGCGTACGCACCGGTGTGCTGACGAGTTCACATGAATATGCCGGTCAGTCAAGTGCAAGGGTCGAGACCAGGGTCAACAGAGATATAGTGCATCGCGGATTGAATTGATTTCCACGCGCCGGCGACCCTTTACGCCGAGACGCATGTGTGCTGCTGAGCGGGGTATTGCATGATTCCACCAGCTCGTCGGAATGAGCCGAACTCTCCATCGCATACTTGGTCTAGCCTCGGCACAATCCATCGCAAAGAATCGTGCGGGGGAGGTCAAAGCTTAGGTTCCAGCCTCTTGTCTATGCGGATGCACATATCGATTCATGCATCCTCCCCGCTTCACCCCTTGGAGAACCGAAAACATCTGTCAATGGATGGATGCATTGCACCCCTAGCCCCCTCCAACCCGTCCCAGTCCACCTCCTTGGAGCGGTGAGGTGCATTCTTAATTGAACGTCATTTTGGAGCCTAAAGAGCGGTCGGACAGGATCGGAGCCGCGGATCAAGTCCTTACTTGGTAGCGAGACATGCTTCGCGCGACAAGGCGTCATTACATGCCGATCTCTCCCCATTCACAGTCCCCCCACATTCTCGCCTAGCTAAACCCTTGAACCCATCGTATCTGTCCAATTCCACCCCACACATGTCCGAGTATCGAACCCTCCCTGGCAATCCTCACACTGGCTCGATCCCGCGTGATGACTCGCCATCCCAGCCCCGATCCCCATCGTCTTCCCCCAAACCCCACCGCACTATCCCCAGCCCCGATGTCCGAACCCCGACTCCATCCTCCCCCAACTTCTTCCACGCGCATCTTTCCGCACACGATTCCGATTCTTCCTTGCGTACCTTCACTGCTTACACTGTATCCGAGGACGAACACATCTGGGCTAAGAGCGAATACGAGATCATATGTACCATTAATGCGAAAAACAAAGAGAGCGAGAATCGACTAAAAGAGGGACTTCAGCACACGGGCATAAACGTGTTGGTGGCATTCACGCTGCCCACGCCGCCCCAGAAGCTGCTCGAGGGCGCCACGTCCTTCTTCGTGTTGGCCTGCGGCATGAGCGACGGCGACGAGCGGCGCAGCAGCGACGGACGCGGCGACTGCGAACGCGGCGAGCCCGGCACCGCAAACGTCGGCGTGCCTGGCCGCGAGGCGTCGCTGCCAAAGTTGAGGAACGCGCCCGGCGTCAGAGCGCCGCTCGGCGCACCGCCAAACTCGTTGGTCGGGCTGCTTCGACCCGACGCCACACCACCGCCCACGTTGAGCGCACCACCGTTGCCGGCAGCAGCAGCCGTGGGCATCGCGGTGGACGTCATGGTCTGCAGCGCCTCGAGGATCTTGCCCACGTCCTGCGACGAGATGGTGCGAGCCTTGATGGTGCGCACCTCGTCCTTGAGCGACTTGTTTTCCACGCTCAGCTGCGAGATCTGCTGGCGCAGGCCCTCGATGAGCGCGTCGCGGTCGGCGATCTGGTCCTCGAGCTGCGTGATGTACTCCTTTCTGCGCGTGCGGAAGTTGCGCGCCGAAATCTTGTTGCGCAGCTGGCGCTTCTCCTTGCTGCTCAGCTTCTTGTACTCTTCCGGGTCGGGCTTGAGGTAGTTGGTGTCGCCCACCGCCATAGGGATCGTGCTGAGCGTCTTGCCCATGCCCGACGATTTGGAGCGACGATGCTCGCCGTCGTGCTCGTCGTCGTCATCGTCGTCCTCCGACATGCCGTCCTCCGACATGGGCGCGGCCGAGTCGTCGCGCATGTGCTCGTGCTTCAGGCTCGACTCCGCGACATTGAAAGGGTTGGCCTGCGCAGCCGCGAGTTGCGAGGGGCTGATCGAGTCGAGCGGCATGGCGAACGTCGACTGGAGCGAGCCAGGCTGGGCGAGCGAGCCGTGCTCGACCACGTGCGGGTCGATGGTGGCCGATTCGTACTCGGTGGTGCGGAAAGGTGAAGTGCGGAAGAAGCTGAGCATCTGGTCCGAGTCGTCCTCAAACTTGATGGCGTTCGAAGCGCCAGCGGCGTGCGAGGGCGCGGCGAGCAGCGACGAGCTCGGTTCGCCAAACACGGTGGAAAAGTCGACGAGCGCAGCGTCGTGCTCGTCGATGGTGCCGAGAGCGGGAGGCGTGGCGACAGGCGAGAAGCTGCGGCCCGAGAGGGCGGGCGATTCGGCGGTATCCAGCTCGGGTGGACTTGCGGTGCCAAGGTGCGAGTCTGCCGAGGGTGCGGCGAGGGCAGATGCTCTGGGCTGGGGCGCCGGTTGTCGCGCTACGGCGGCGACGGTGACCTCGGATGTGGAGGCGGTTTGCTGCTGCTGCTGCTGCGACGAAGACGACGACGACGATGCAGAGATCGGAGCAGTCGTTGCGGGGACGGCAGGGGCAGCCGATGGCGCCGATGCGGACTGGGCAGCCTTGTTCTTGAAGAGGCTGTCAAAGTGGTTGCGGACATACCTGTCGAGGAGCGCCTCGCTTGGCTGAGTGCCAGCCTTGCGGAGCTCCACGGCGAGGTAGTAGCGGAAGAAGACCTCGGGCGACGAGCCGGGAGGCGGAGGTGGCTGGTTCTCGTCGAGGCCCACCTTGCGCATGTTGAAAGGCGATGCGACGGACGAGGTGGAGGCGGTGGCGTTGCTGGCAGAAGAGGTAGCGACTCGAGCGCACGACGACGGCTGGAGGTTGGGCGAGGAAGGCATCTTGACGAGGTCGTCAAAGCCGGAGAAGCTAGTGTTGCGAGCGACCTGGGTGGCGGCCATGGTGCTAGCTGCGTCGACTCTCAAGCTGGCGAGGCCGTCTTCGAGTGCAGGTTTGAGCTGGATAGGCGGGATAGAGTGAGAGTTTACTCAGTCACCAAGAGTAAGGCTGAGGTGGCTGTATGCTACGATGTGCGAGGGAGACTGTGGCTGCAATCACAAACGAGCAAGACGTGTGTGGATGCAGACGCGGTGGCGAAGGTATCGACGGTGGACGGTAAAGTTGTGGTTGGAACAGTAGCAAGTCGTGGCGCAGAGAATAGGTGGTGGATGATGGGAGAGATTAATAGATGGGATCGTGTTGGTCGAGGGATGAAAGATAGGAGGAGGGGCACGCGTGTGTGTATCGGCTGTTGCTGCGCAGCGGACACTGAAAGCGTTGGATCTGGCTTAGCGCCACGGCGGGTGGCACTGCTGTTCTGCTGCTGCTCGATTGCTGCTCCACCTTGGGCTGAGCTTTCAGAGACGCGCCTGTTCGGTGTACGGTGCTGTGCTGTGCTGTGCTCTTCTTTTCTCCTTTGCTTGGGTGAGCGGGCACCGCCAGCCACCGTAGCGCGGAGCTAAAGGCGGGTCGGATCCAGAGCGCGACTCTTCCGCCGCCCCCTTCTGCCGCTTTCGATTTTCGTGGCTGAGCCGCAGAGAGGGGCACGGTTCGCCTTTTTCGCCTTCCAAAGAGCCCTTTGACACCGCATCAGTCACTCGACTCGCGCGTTGCGTCGCTGTCAGCAGTCACGAATTTTGTTGCCGACAATACAAATGGCTGTCTCGCCTCGCCTTCGAGCGTCGGCTCAGCTCAGCATTGCTCGCTCGGGTTCAGCTCAGACTCCAGCTCAGCTCGGTCCCCTTTTTGGCTCGCTCTTTCTGCAGAAGGTGTGATTGCGTACAAGATGGCAACCGCCGCGGCAACGGCAACGGCAACGGCAACGGCAACATCTGGCGGTGCCTTTTTGCCTTTTTTATCCGCCCACCGCTGCCACGACAACACTTTGGCCTGCTAGTCGCCCCTGTGCAAGGCGGCCGGTGGTGATGTGCATCGATGCGAGAATGCTAAATTCATGCTGCTGCTGCTGTTTCTCTTTGGGCGTGGCGTGCACCGCTATCGATTTTTTGTCGTCACCACCCGGTCATGGTGGTTCCCTCTTCCCTTTGTGGATGAGCCCTCCAGCACGTCAGCATGTCAGCATGTTCCGAGGCCATCCACCGTCTTCCAAAGCGCACCGCTTCGGTGGCATGACCGCCTTCCACGAGGCACGCAGGTGACCGCCCATTGCAGCTCGGCTGAGCGGCGCTTACGCGTCCACTGTTCAGGGTCCAGCCTCGGCCAATTTTCAAGCAGCGCGCTATGCGGGCGATCACTGTGCGCTTTCACTCATGATGTTACGCCGACACCAACGTGAGTCTATCCTATATCGGGAGATGTTGAGCTAGATGAGCAGAGGCTTCCCGATGCCAGGGTTCGTCGTTCTGGCGCAGCAGTCAAATCACATTTTCTTCGCTGCCGAGCGTCGGAGGTGGGTTCGTGTTTGCCCCGCAGCGGAGGAGTCCAACTCGAACGACATCCAAGGCTTTGTTGGTTGCCCGCTCACCATCACCATCCGCTCTTCAACGGCGGTTTGACTCCTACACTCGGGTGCTTTCAGCTGACATCTCGAAGCGTTCTCAGCTTCGCCACCAACTAGAACCACAGTCAGAACCACCTGGCAACCGGACTCGCACTCGTCTCGACATCGCAAACCCCTGAATCAGCAGCATGTCGTGGAGGAGCAACGCACAGCGCACCGGCATGAATGCCCAGCCGCTGCAAGGCGCCCGCAGATGGGGAGGCGGCGGTGGTGGCGGCGGCGATGGCCCCAACCCTGGACCTTCCGGATCCGCACCTTCTCCATACAACAACGATCCGTCCCGCAATTACTCGCACTCCTATCAGCAGCAGCAACAGCCGTACTCGCAACCGTACCACTCGTCTCCCCCCAACCACTCCTCCTCATCCAATCCGCGCGATGCTGCGCTCGCAGCAGCAGCAGCCGTCGCAGCCAGCATCGGCATGAAGCGCGACCGCGATGGCGCGCCGCCACAGTCGTCCGCCTATCCACCGCCTTCGTCTGCATCCGGCCCCGACGCCAGCGACGGCGGCCCGCGCAAGCGAAAGTCGCGCTGGGGCGATGCGGCAGACAAGGTGACCATTCCCACGGCGATCGGCGCCAACGTGTCGGCGCAGGACCTGGACAAGTACGCGGTGCAGGTGCGTCTGGACGAGATCGCACGCAAGCTGCGTTCGGGCGACTTTATCCCGCCGGACCGCGAGCGCTCGCCCTCGCCGCCACCCACGTACGACGCGCAGGGCCGCCGCACCAACACGCGCGAGGTGCGCTACCGCAAGAAGCTCGAGGACGAGCGCATGGCGCTCGTCGACCGCCAGCTCAAGCTCGACCCCAACTACCGTGCGCCCTCGGACTACCATGCGATCAAGCGCAACCAGCGTCCGACCGAAAAGGTCTACCTGCCCGTGCGCGAGTTCCCCGAGATCAAGTTCTTTGGCTTGCTCGTCGGCCCGCGCGGCAATACGCTCAAGACCATGGAGCGCGAGAGTGGCGCCAAGATCTCGATCCGCGGGCGTGGCTCCGTCAAGGACGGCAAGGGTAAGGGTGGAGATGAGGACGAGGAGGAGATGCACTGTGTCGTGACCGCCGACGACGAGGCGGCAGTGAAGAAGTGCATCAAGCTCATCAACCAGGTCATCGAGACTGCCGCCTCCACGCCAGAGGGCGAGAATGACCACAAGCGCAACCAGCTGCGCGAGCTCGCGGCGCTCAACGGTACGCTGCGCGACGACGAGAACCAGCTGTGCAAGAACTGTGGCAACAAGGGACATCGCGCCTTCGAGTGTCCCGAACAGCGCAACTGGACGGCGCACATCATCTGCCACCGCTGCGGTGGGCAGGGACATCTCGCCAGGGATTGCACCCAAGGTCGCGCACCGGGCGGGTTTGGTGCACCCAATGCGGCACCGGCACCCGGCACAACGGGCAATCGACAATTCGACTCGGAGTACGCCAACCTCATGGCGGAGTTGGGTGAGCCTGCTGCTGGTGCGGGTGCGCCGGTGGGCAGTGCGGCTCCAGGCCAGGCCGTCGGAGCGGACGGCAAGAAGATCCCGCCGTGGCGCAATCCGGAGGTGTGGCAGCAGCCTGGTTTTGGCATGCCGCGCGGCGATGGCGGGGGCCGCGGTGGTGGCGGGGGATGGGGTCAGCGCGGTGGTTATGGCAACCGAGGCGACCGTGGTGGATACAACCAGTACGGCGCTCAGTCTCACCAGGGATACGCTCAGCAGCAGCAGTATGCGGGCTACGACCAGGGTGGTCAGCAGGCAGCAGCGGGTGCGGGGCAAGAGGGAGAGCAGAAGGACTATTCTGCCGAGTGGGCGGCGTACTATGCGGCCCAGGCGGCGTATGCGGATCCGAATGCCGCCCAGGCAGCAGCAGCGGGAGACGCAGGAGGCGTCGACTATACCAAGGAGTGGGAGGAATACTACCGCATGCAAGCGGCTGCTGCAGCTCAGGATGGAAGTGCCGCTGCAGTCTACACCCAACCACAGCAGTAGACTGTAGGTTGCTGGAAATATACACGATCACCAACATTAGTGCGAATGATGTCGTGGCACCGATTGAGACGGGCAAGGGTGAGCTAGAAATACAAAGTGGAAGGTGCGAGGATGGGGGTTTTCAGTCGTAGTCTTCATCTTCGTCGAGGCTACGTTTTGTGCCTCTTGCATCGTCGAACTGGCTGGGGGCGGTGAGCTGGGATGGTTGGGTAGCGGTCATTGACACGTCGCCATCATCATTTGCAGCATTTGCATCGAAGAGCGATGAAGATTGCGTGCTTTGTCCCTGTGTTTGTGTTTGTTGTTGGGAGTGGTGGACATGTGTAGTGTCTTCAAATTCCTCCGCGTCTGCAGGGGGAGGGTTGGGGACCAAGCTAAAGTTGACATTCGTCAGGCAATGAGCTGCGGGCGGCAACCTCACACCATGTCGATCCGAAATAGGCGGCAACGGAATAGCATTCACCGTGCTTGCAAGTGCCAGCAACATCTATTACGCACCAACAATTGTCAGGCTATCAATTCGACAAACGGTAGGGAAGATGGAAGTAGGCTTACGTCTTTTTCGGGTGGTTTGGTGAAGGAGTAGTTGACGCGCGATTGGATGGCGAGGTTGACATCGTCGAGGGAAAGGCTGCTGGAAGCTTGTCGGGCGCTGGCATGGTCTGCGTAGACAAGTGCGTCGGAGAGGACGTCGTACGTGTAGCGGTGGGCGAACTCGAGCAGCTGCAGTAGGACGGCTGGTTCGACGTCCGAGACGCCCATCGAGGCGAGGATGAGCGCGATCAGGCGTGCATCACGCGGCACAGGGCCGCGCAGACCCGTGTCTTGCGCGTCGTCTTGGTACATCGCCATGGCAGGGAGTGACAAGCAAGCACCGCGGTGTGAGAATAGTGTGGTTGTGGCTGTGGATGGCAGAGGACGAGGTAGAGGTGCAGGGATGTCCCCGCTCGTTGACAGAAGCGATGCATCCAAACCCGATTTCCGAGGGCGAAAAAAATGCGGATCGGTGTTAGAGTTGAGTCAAACAGTAGGACCGGCCTCACTGTGCTTCACTGTTCACAGAGACGAGTTGTGATGGTATTGTCATAAGCAGACGATTGACATGCGCCGTTTCAGCATGGAGGCCAGAGCCTGAGGACTATCGCTCACGAGTAGGGGGCTTTGTGCTCGTCGATGAGGACGCATGAATACGATATCTCGCAAGACTCGAAGCTCAACTCTCACGATCCGGGTATGCCCTTCGCATTCGTATTCGCCTGTCGCGCTCAGCGCTTCGAGAGGAGAGCATAAAGGGCACGATTCTGGCGTCGACAAAGAAGAGGCGGCACATAGCAAGCAAGTCAAGGACAGCTGCCAAGGTTTGTAGCCATCCACCTCCGACTTGACTGCTTTGCCATCGTGAACTTCCTCCGCCTGCTTCGTGGAACCTGCGCGATGCGTTTGCTACCACGCAGCCACTCCCACGCACACACACAGCCACAGCGAGATCTTCTTCAGCGTGGAATAAGGGCTGCCTTTTTGCTATTGTACAGAGTCGGAACGACGAACGCGATCTATGCTTTTCTTCGTGGGTCGATCTACCACGAAGCCTTCTTGACGCCGGGCAGCTCGTTTGCTAGCGCCTTCATGCGAAACTGGTACTGTGTTTACGACCAACAGAAACCGATTAGCAATGCTACCCAGCCAGTTGAACAGGTCGACGAGGGGAACAAACTTACTCTGCACAGGCCGAACTCGGAGATGATGCCGCGGCCCCGGCCGGTCTCTACGCAGCGATTGGATACGCTGACGGGGCGGGTCTTGTTGGGAAACTGGTTGAGCTGAAGTTGGGCCTGGTGGCGCACCTTTTGCGGCAAGGTGGTGTTGCGTGCGATGTACTTGAACGCGCGACGCACGAGTTCGTTGGACTGTACGGCCTGGCGCGTGGCCATGTCGCGCAGCACGCGTGCGTTGGGTCGGACCGGCATGTCTGATTTGTCCTCGTGTCTACGGGGTAGGCAAACAGTGATGAGAATGACGAGAGTGACAGATCGGACACGATGAAGAAGCACGAAGAGGTTCGGAGGATAGCGTCGAAAATGTCGACTTCTTCCCGAAAACGAGCCGCTTCCTCGGATCCGTTTTTCGACAAATGTATATTGCCAAAGCTCTGACACTTGCCAAAAAAATCGAAGCTGCGAAGCCTCCACCTCAAAAGTTGCCGATGGACCCTTGAACGAGAAGAAAAGAGGACTCGGTGTTGGCGCAGCTCCTCCATTCAACCACGCCCACTCGAGCCGAACGCAATCCCCTCAACATGGCGTCGACAGCCGGCGATCGAGCACACAAGAAGCCGAGGTACAGCGAGCACGTACAAAGCTCACAGGCCAGACCAGACGAGTTGTTCGGCGTCCAGTCGCTGCCCGTGGCTGATCTTCCGCACGACTTCTCGGGCGAGCCTACGGACGGAGAAGAGTACCTGGCCATCGTGAGGCGAGAAGCAGCCGCTGCGCCCGCCATCTCCTTCGCGGCGCACAATCCATACGCCCAAGCCATAGCTGATGCGGAGGCACTACCGCCAGCCACAGGCTCGCAGCATGAAGGCAGCACAGACGAAGCGCTGCTCATGCCGTCACGCGAATGGAGGTCGGTGTTCGAGACGCACTTCCGCAACGCACGCGAGGCGCTCAGCAATCCTCCGACGACGCCGGTCAAGCTGAGCAAGGACGACCTGCCCAAGATCGGCAACAGCAGTGCGTGGTATGCGTGGATGCACGGGCGACCACCGCCGCCGTCGTCGGCAGAAGAGGCGGCCAAGCAGGCGACCAAGGCGCACGAGTGGCGGATACGCGAGCCCAGCGGTGCACTTCTGCTGCGCCTCAGCACAGAACAGATATTGGGCCTGATAGAGGCGTTTCCATACTGGCTGGCACACCGCGTGCACATACCCGACAGCCACGGCGGCAGAGCGGACGAGGTCGTACAGGCACTGCATGCCAGATGGCTGTTTGCACTGCTGCTGCGTCTCGACTCGAGACTGGTGAGCGAGGAGATCAGCACGCTGCGCACGCTCGCACGCGCCTGTGTGGCCGCCATCACGCTCTCGAGGATCCGACGAAAGGCACTGCGATCGCGAACCAAGCCGGACGAGCCCGTCGCTGATGACGAGGCGAGCATGCGCCGCGACGAGGCAGGCGCCTGGATGGTGGTCACCATCGTAGCAGCCGTGTGGAGCCAGTCGGACCTATGGCACGATGCCGCCGTCGACATGCGCCGTGTCACTTGAGCGGCCTTCTCCTCAGTTGGCTGCGAGAGTGTGATCTCCCGATCGAGCTGCACATCGGGTTGGTGGAAGAGGAGATGGACAACGCGGCATCTATTTTCGGGCGGATCGACGCGGCATTGCGAGCGGCACGAGATTGGCTTTGCCAAGCCTGGCGGAGCTGAAGCGGCAGCCGCTCCGGCAACGCCTCTCGAAATGCGCATTTCAAACCCACGGCTCAAAGGCGTATTTGCGCAATTACACCAGCAATACACCGCCTGCCGAAAGCCCGCTTCGACCCCACAGACACTGCTCGTGCGAGCCCAAACTTCGGCAGCTTGGTTCGCACTCTCGGCATCCCACAGCGGCATGGCTTGGGTCATCATCGTCGCAGTCTTGCTCGCACGCTCGAGTCTACGAGCAGCCACGAGGCTGACGTCAAGCTTGGATTGCCAACAGTCTTTTGCACCACATGTAAGTGGTGGATGAGTGTGTGCTGGCAAGAGGAAGGGGAGCAAAGTGGGGGAAAGGTGGGATCCAGCGGAGACAGCGTTTCGTTTGGCTTTCGAACCGTCGGCTTCTTTTCGAGACGTGCATCATCTCGCCCCGCTGGAGCCGGACACCGGCACGCTCTGCTCGCAAACCTTGTGCCGTCGCATTCTCACGCTGGTGCTGTCGCCGCCGCGCATGCCCGCCGTAGTCGGGGGTCGCTCCCTTTTCATGCCCTTGCCGAACCCGCGCAGCGGCCGAATTGCTTCTGCCGTCAGGGCTCGCCACCACCGATAGGCTCGCCGCAACTTCATCCGGCCTAGGCGCGATCTTCCTTCACTCCTTTTTGTTGAGCTGGCACGCTTAGCTCGGTTCATCTGACGCTATCATCCTTAGGCGCTACTGGCCGAAGTGGGCTCGACCGTCTTTACGCCAATTTGGTAGTCTGGCTGCAGGTTCGGCGTCCATTGCTCGCTGCGTCACGGCATCCTGCAGCTACTCGCCGTCCACTAGCCAGCAATTCTCGCCAGCTACGTCGAGTGCAGAAGCCCGCTTCGAGCCGCTTGGACGCAACCTTGACCTTGCCGGCACGTAGTGCGGCTCTCAATACTAGGAGCTCGGCACAGACCGCGTGGTCTCGACACTTGCTTCGCGCAGAGCCTTGCCGCCGGCTCGACGCTCGAGTCGCATGCAGAGTCGTCCATAGACGGGTGCACATCCGACCACCACTACACTACGCTCGATCTGCGCGCCTGTCGATTCATATACACCACCTCGAGTGCAAGCCGCCATGTCGTCGTGACCTCTGCGGCCAACCCGGTCTATCGCGCACACACCTCCACCGCGCTTCCCAACTCGCACCACTCGACCGTGACGCTGTGTTCGGGCAGTGATTCTCCACCATGGCGACGTCGATACCGCCCTCGCTGAAAACGATCAGCCATACTCAGACGGATGCGAGCCAACCACCACGAGCACAGGATGCCTTTGACTCGGCGGATGTAGCTTCGACATCGTTGCTGCCATTGACGCCCGCCGAGGTGGAGGCGATCACGCTCGAGGGCAGCGAGGACTCACGCCACTGGTCGCACGCCAAAAAGTGGGGGACTACACTCATCATCTCGCTCATGGGCTTCATCTCTCCACTCGGCTCGTCGATCCTAGTCCCGGGCAATGGATTCGTCGACCACAGCTTCAGTCTCGGTTCGCGCACGCTCTCGGTGCTGCCCGTATCGCTCTTTGTCATGGGTCTGGGTGTGGGGCCATTCATCCTCGCGCCGTGTTCCGAGACGGTGGGGCGGCAGCCGGTGTACGTGGTGACGAGCGCGGTATTCATTGCATTCAACCTTGCATCGGCGTTCAGTCCGAGCTTTGCGGCGCTCAACGTGCTGCGTTTCTTTGCGGGCGCTGCGGGCAGTACGGGTCCGAGTCTGGGGGCAGGTAGTATCGGCGACATGTTTGCACCCAAGGAACGTGGTCGGGCGCAGTCGCTATACGGCCTGGGACCATTGATGGGACCCGTGCTGGGCTCGATTTTGGGCTGCTTCATTGCGGCGGGCACGCGCGATTGGAGGTGGCTGTTGCATACGCTTACGATTCTGTCCGGCGCGGTGTTTGTGGTGATCGTGCTGTTCCTCGACGAGACGTATGCACCCGTGCTGCTGCGCAAGAAGCGCGAACGTGCTATCGCCCAACGGCTGCAACAGATCCAAGACGCAAACCCCTCCGCCGCAACAGAGGCAGAGGTCAAGAAGAGCCGACTCGCCATGGCCGTGCACAAATGGCTGCCAAGCAGGGCGATTCTACACAAGCTTAAGCTGGCCCAGTCAAGGCCGTTCAGGTTGCTGTTTACGAATCCGATCTGTGCGATCTTTTCGTACTACCTCGGATTCTGCTATGGCATCATCTATCTCTTCATCACGCAGCATCCGCTGTTGTTCCAGACGCGCAAGGACGAGCCGGATGCACCGTCGGCCGAGAAGTTGCCGACGTACAATTGGACACTGGGCATCTCGGGGCTGTCGTACCTCGGACTGGGGCTCGGCTTCCTCGTGGCGGCGTTTACAAATGCGCTGCTGCAGGACGAGATCTATGCGCGTCTGGTCGAAGCGGACGGTCGCATCGGATGGTTCATCTTCTATCGTCGCTCTGCGTTCGAGCGTGCACTTCACAACCGACGCGATTCAGCCAGCGACGGTGATGTGGAACAGCCAAAGCGACTCAGTGATGCTGGAGCCGAAGGAGCCAATTCCGCTTTCGGCAACGTCACACCCACCGTCAACCCGGACAAACTCCCCCCCTCCACACCCGCAGTGGGGGAGGTGAAGAAAGGTCGACCCGAGTACAGGTTGCCACTGTGCCTTGTAGGGATGCTCATCCTCCCCGTGGGATTGACGACATTCGGATGGAGTGCAGCCAATCAGACGCACTGGATCGTGCCGCTGGTGGGGTCGTTCCTCGTCGGATGCGCAACGATATTGTGCTTCCAGACGATCCTCGTGTATCTCGTGGATGCATTCGTGCCGTACTCGGCCTCGGCTACGGCATGTGCGGTGCTGGTAAGGTCGGTGTTGGCGGCAGCATTCCCGCTGTGTGCAGAGTACATGTTCGAAGGCCTCGGTTACGCGTGGTCGTGCACCCTCCTCGCCGGCGTCGGCCTCCTAGGCCTCCCAGTCCCCATCATCCTGTACAGGTACGGAGAACGCCTGCGTGCAAAGTACAAGTTCAAAGGCTAGCATTGCACTCATTGTATTTGTACCGTCGTAGAATAATAGCGATTTACTAAAAGTGGTGGGATTGGTCAAGCAGATACAAGTACAGACGAATGAGGGAGGGGTCTAGGGTTTGAGTGGCATGGGTGTGGGGTGGACGACCTTTCGGAGGATGCGGGAGTTGCGTGTTGCTGCCTGAGCAAGGATGCGCTGTGGGATAGGACGCAGCGCCGAAACGAGGGCGACGAGGACAGAGAGGAGGGCTAGGGAGCCGGCTTGGTGCGCAGAGGCGAGCGGGATGGGCACCATGTAGATGAGCGTTGAAATGCCGAGAGTCACCTGGGCTGCCACCACTGCCACTGACGCATTGGCGAGCTGTACCACCCTCGGCGGCAATGCCGGCAACACAGGGGTGGAAGCTACACGTGCAGCGGCAGTGTAAGCCCGCGAAAAACGATGGGTCTTCCACGCCAGCGCGAGCACCGTGCACGCGGTGGTCACCGCGAGCGTGCGGTGGATGAGCTGTACGGTGACCGGGTTCTGCGCGAGGTTCCTCCACACCTTATCGGAGCCGTCCTCGCGCTGGGCGTAGCGGTCGTCCATAAGCTCGTGCATTGGCGGTGCGATGCGACCCTCGCCCATGGTGGGGAACTCGTTGTACACCAGTCCTGCATCGAGACCTGCTACGAGCGCACCGGACATGGCAGTTGTAAACACGAGAGCAGCCACCGCCTTGGTGAGCCGCGAATGACTGCGCAGCATCGGGTGGTTGAGCGTATTGGCCAGCTGCGTCAGTACCGCCTGCGTACGAGCCTGCACTCCCGACACGCTGCCGCGGAGGTTAGCCGCATTGTAGTCGCGCTGGACCGCCAGACCGGTATGCAGCATTGCGAGGTACACCAAGAACGCCGTGCCCATGTGCATAGCCAGTCTAAAGTGCGACACGCGCGGTGTCCAGTCTGCTGCTGCCGTGCTCGTCTGTGCGGCCGAAGTGGGAACCTCGCCCCCCTCGACCTGCACCGTCTTTGCCCTTCCACTCGGCTCTGGCGCCGTCAAACCAGACTTGACCATAAACCAACCCAAGAACCCCTGGAAACCAATCCCCGCCGCGATCGCAGCAAGCTTCCACCTCGTGCCGGGAGCAACCCATCTGCGCGTGACGAAGTACGCGGCGGGCAGCACGAATGCAACGCCGATCACGCGCCCAAGCACGCGGTGGCCCCACTCCCACATGTAGATCGCCTTGAAGTCGTCGAGCGACATCTTGGAGTTGAGCAGGTGGAATTCGGGCGTTTGCTTGTACTTGTCCCACTCGGCTTCCCACTCGGGCGTGGTGATGGGCAGACGCATCCCCTTGAAGCCCGGGTTCCACTCGGTGATCGACAGACCCGACTCGGTCAACCGCGTCAGACCGCCAACGACGACGATGGCGTATACGAGGAAGGCAAGTGCATACAGATGCAGTGCGACGACGGGTCTCGATACGGCAGGAGCTGCCGAGTCAGAGCTCGAGCTGGCTGTAGAGTCGGCGGACGGAGCGGAGGCGGAGGAGGCGTAGTCGGCTGGCGCCGCTGCAGCAGTCGATTGGTGGCGCGCAAGAGCGGTAAGGACGACGGAGCGAGACAGAGGCGCAGTATGCAGCGATCCGAGTCTTGGCGTTGTCAGCAGTGCCGGTGTGGCGGTCGATACGGAGCAAAGTGGCGAAGCGTTGGCGAGCGAGGATACGGAGGAGCGTTGAGCGAGTGCAACGAATGAGCGCTGAAAGACGGTGGCCAACGGTCGTGATGTGTGCGACACCAGGCCAGGCGATGCCAGCCTGATGCCGAGCCGGGGCACCATGTGGGCAGCCATCGTGAGCCTCCAGTCGTCGAAGTGATTGCTGGTTGGAAAGTAAGACGGAAGGCTAGGTCGAGGTGTTGGTGAGGCGCTATTCGACGCTGCCTTTCTTCCAAGTCGAGCGGGTCGAGCTTTATTTAATTTTGGGCCGCGCTTTTCTGGGCTGGATTTGATAATCCGAAGCCGCCGCGGCAGCGCTCTGTTGGCCGAAATCTCACTCTCAGCCCTCAGCAACTCTCCCGATTTGCACCGATGCCAGATTGCACCCAGCATCCCACCGCTTTGCACGGGCATAGCTACAATGAAAACGCACCTGCCATTCGATGGACAGACAGTCTAGATATGAGCGGAGCATCACCTGCGTCCGCCGCGACGCTTTGCCATCTCCTGAGCGCGCTTCTCCTCGAGCAGGCGCTGCTGCTTGATGACGTTGCCGATACCGGCGAGACGCCTGTCGTCGTTGCGGAGGTAGTAGAGCTTGGCGCGCCTGGTCCTGCGCAGCTTGCCGGACTTGTCGTTCTTGCCCGCCTCTGCCTTCTGGATGACACGCACGTCCTTGAGCAGCGGCGAGTAGAGGTTGAAGCGCATCTCGACGCCCAGCTTCTGCACGAGGTTACGCAGCACGAACGACGTCGACACGCCGCGCCGACGCACCGCGATGAGCACGCCCGAGAACGACGAGAAGTTGGTCTTGAGTGGAGATGTCCACGACTCGACGATGAGCACCGAGCCCGGCGGGATGCGCTCGCGCGACTGGCGGTCAAACAGCTTCGTCAGTCGGTTGCCCGGGTCGTAGCGCGCACGCAGCTCCGAGTGCACGCGCGGCATCACACCGGACAGAACGCTCTTGGGCTGAGGAGGAGGCGTGATGCCCTGCTTCGTCGAGACGAACTCGGGCACTTCCGGGATCAACGCCGCCGACGAAAACGGATACGTTGCGGCTGTAGATGCAGAGCGTATGGAAATAAGAGTCAGCTGGAGTGTGGTCGAGCGTGTCTCTTTGGTGGAGAGTGAACTTACATCTTTGCGGTGTCTTGGCAGCTGTCGCCGCTTTGGAGGCGGCACGAGGAGCGTGTGAGGAAGAGAAGCATCGGCTGCTGGATGCGATGGGCGATGCTGCTGATGTGGAAGTGCCGGCGCCAAGCCTGAGCGACTTGAAGAGCGCCGTCAACGGCTTGGAGCTTCGTTGGACCGACATGACCGGTATTCCTCGAGATGCCTCCCGCTGTGGTGTAGATACGATGCGATGAGGATGGTGCAGAGACAACGGCGACGATGGAGCTATCGAATGCCAACCAGCCAGCCGGCTTGCAGCCGAATTGCACTTTTCGCTGCTCTCAATTCTTCGCGCCCTCAATCCGAGTTTGTCTCGCGCGAGAAATTCAGCACCGCGCCCAGGCTGTGATTGGATCTCTCTCTCTCTCTCGAGCTGGGTCCGCATCCGTTTTGCAGAGCGCCCGACAGAGCCAGAGCCAGAGCCAGAACCAAAGCCAGGGTGGGGATCGGGCGCGCGTTGGCCACCCCAGCCAAGCCGCTCCAACGCCTGAGCCAGCCAGCATTGAGCGCAGCTGCAAAAGTCACTTTCCAAATCCACTCAACTCATCCAAACCGCAGCGTAGCGTCGAGCATCACCTTCCTCCACGCCACGACCCCACATCACCCCTCGCATCCTCTTCCTCACCTCCATCCAACCACAACATCAGCGGCAGCGACAACCACCATCACCACCACTGCCACTACACTGCGCTGCGAGTTCGCGCCCCGTCCGCATCGCCCCGAACCCCACCACCTTTCCAGCTCGCGCTCCGATAGAGCCGAGCCGCACATTCATCCACCATGGCGGCGAGAAAGTTGCAAACAGAGATCGACAAGACCTTGAAAAAGGTGGGCGAGGGTGTCGAGATCTTTGAAGACATGTACGAGCTGCTGCAGCGCTCCACCAACTCGACACAAAAGGAAAAGATGGAGTCGGATCTCAAGACGCAGATCAAGAAGTTGCAGCGTCTACGCGACCAGATCAAGACGTGGCTGCAGAGCAACGACATCAAGGACAAGAAGCCGCTGCTCGACAACCGCAAGCTCATCGAGACCCAGATGGAAAAGTTCAAGGCCATCGAGAAGGAGATGAAGACCAAGGCCTTCTCCAAAGAAGGCCTCATAGCCGCCGCCAAGATGAATCCGCGCGACCGCGAAAAGGCAGAGATCTCCGACTGGCTCTCCACCCAGGTCGACGAGCTCGCGCGCCAGACCGAGGCCGCCGAGGCCGAGATCGAGACCATCTCGGGCTCGGGCAAGAAGAAGAAGGGCTCCGCCAAGGACGAGCGCGCCTCGCAGCTCGAAAACGCCAACGACCGACGCAACTGGCACATGTCGCGCATCGAGATCCTGCTGCGCATGCTCGAAAACGGCAACCTCGACACCGAGCGCGTGCAGGACATTAAGGAGGACATTGCCTACTTTGTCGAGTCCAACATGGAGGAGGACTTTGAGGAGGACGAGGGCATCTACGACGACCTCAACCTCGATGACGGCGAAGAGGCGTTCGGCCTCAAGGAGAACGACGACCTCCACAGCAACCACGACTCGACCGCCGGCATGGACGACCTCAGCTTCCGCGATCTCAAGGACACGCCCACCAAGCCGCGACGCGACAGCCTTGCAGACACGCACACCTCCACCACCAGCACCACCAACAAGGACACCGCCATCCTCACCAGCAGCAGCAGTACATCCAACAACAAGGAGAAGGACAGCGGCAGCAGCCATTCCAAGAAGGAGGATGCGGCGGCAGCGGCAGTGGCAGCGGCGGCCGCGTCGGCAGCCTCGCAGCCTGCAGCGTCTCCTGCGCCACCAGCAGCCAAGAAGACGACGAAAAAGGCGTCGCAGGAGGCGGTGGCAGTGCCCAAGGAGAAGGCGGTGCCTACCGCCAACTTTGCGCAGGCCAAGGCGCCGCCAGCGTCGCAGTCTGCGGTTCTTTCGCCACCCAAGGCACCGAGCGCTGCGCCGCTCCCACCCATCCGATATGCGGCGGCGGCAGCGGCGGCGGTGGCGAGCAGTGCCACGGCGAGCGCCAACGACAATGTGGTGTCTTCGCCGTCCGCCACCACCGCGCCAATCGCCAACGACTCGACGGACGCGAACGGTGTGGCGTCTGCAAACGGAGCTGCGTCGGCATTGTCGGCAGCGTTGGGTGTGCCATCGACGCCGGTCAAGTCGGGAATGGATGCGGCGCGTGCGAGCGATGCGGCGGACAAGGCTCGGTCGGCGTCGCCAGCGCCGCCTGGGCTGAGCAAGGTGGATGCGAGCAGCAGCGGCAACAGCAGCAACAACAACGGCGAGGGTGCGAGCACGGGCATGTCTGGATTCGAGCCTGCGCAGCTTGCGGCGAGTTCGGCGGCGGCGAGCGTGGTGCAGCCTGCGGGCGGGGGAGCGGGAACGGCGGCGCAGCAGGCGGCAGCGCAGAAGGAGGCGGGTACGGAGGCGCGGTTGCCGACGTCGCTGACGGATCTGGTGTCGTCGTTCGAGTCGGCCAAGCAAAAGTCGTTGCAGCGCGAGGCGAATTCGGGGCTGGTGCACAAGTCGCTCGAGTCGTCGTTTATGAATGTGCCCGAGGCGGTGGATTCGGACCGACCGCGCTACTATGTGCCACGCAATCCGTTCCTCACGCCGAGCTACTATCCGCAAACGCCCGCTGGGGTGTTCGACAATCCGGCGCTGTACGCCAAGTTCGACGTGGACACGCTATTCTACATCTTCTACTACCAGCAGGGGACGTACCACCAGTACCTGGCGGCCAAGGAGCTCAAGAAGCAGAGCTGGCGATTCCACAAGCAGTACCTCACGTGGTTCCAGCGCCATTCCGAACCGCAGGCGATCACTGACGAGTACGAACAGGGCGTCTACGTCTACTTTGACTGGGAGGGCAGCTGGTGTCAGCGCAAAAAGAGCGACTTCCGGTAAGTTTCCGCAGCAGCAGTCGGACAGAGAAAGAGACGAGAGTAAGAATGCGGGTTACTGATGTCTTTCTGTTTGGTTTTGGATCGGGTAGATTCGAGTATCGATGGTTGGAAGACAATTAGGCCGTCTCTCTCACACACAGGCAGATTGTTAGTTGCGAAGAAGAAAAAGCAAAAGTGATTCGTACATTGTGTGGTGGTGCATTCTGGCTTGAGGAAAAAGGTGTGTGGGGTTTGTTGTAGCCGAGGCGGGCAATGAGGATGAGGGTTCTGGCGGAGGGAGGGGATGTTCGGAAGGGTGAGTGCCGTTTGTCAAGTTTTGCCGATCTGGCTTGGTGGAAGCGAGGGCGTTTGGGGCGGCGGTACCGTTGGCATCTCTGCATAAACTAACGAAGCGAAGACAACCGTCCAGTGCACCGGTGCATTGCAGCCCAATGCACACAGCCAAGAGCCGAGAGCAGGCATCTGTCATTCACGCAGATTCGAGATGCATTGAGCCTCTCATTTTTTCTCCGGTGAGGTGGCTGAGGGAAAGCGGGGAGGTCGGGTCGAGCCGAGATGCACATCGCAAAGGCTGGCAGGTAAAGCGAATAGCGAGGCTGTAGCTCCGTCGGAATGCATGTCGGATGTCGCAAGACCACCCGGACCCACTCCGGCCTGAACCGATCATCGGATGAGCCGTCCGTCATCTTTGGCTTTGATCCGCGGCTGGAGAAAGGCAAGGTGTGATAGGAGCGAGGAGCACGCGCGGGATAAGAACAAAGTTTACCGCGGAGGACCCGCTTTCAACTCAAAAAATTGTCCGGTTCCAGAGCGGTGGAAAAATTCACAGTCCGCGCCGTGGAAGCCGCGCTTCGCATTGTGCCGAAAAACACAAAAAGGACCCTTGCGTGGAAAAGATAGGGCGCTGCACATCTCGCAGCTTCAGCTGCCAAGCATGCTTGGTGGGGCCCGAGAACAGCAAAGAGAACCGTGTGCAGAAGGAGAGAAGGCGAGCTGTGCGTGGAGCCGTTTGATGAAATCACACAATCACTCTCGGGATGCAAAGAGTACAGTCACGCACCAAGCCGAATAAGCAGAGCGACAGGCGAAAAAGGACAGATGCAGGGTTGCATGCGATCTGCGCACTCCACGCCTCCCCGCCTCGCCTCTGCTGCACCGCACCGCACCGCACCGCTCTCCACCCGCAAACTGCATCTCCAATTCGCCCAGCCCCCAGCCAGCCTATCCTCGCCTCGTTCCTTCCCCTTCCCTTTGTCTCGTCACCACCGCCACCATCCACTCGCTGATTTCTCGTTGTCGTTCTCTACATCGTTCCGAATCGTTCATCAATGCTACGCTAATCTCGTAATCTCGCCCAACTCGTCGCATCCAATGCCGCTAAACCGATACAATGTCGCTACGCTTCCTCACAAGACGTCGTGATCGCGACCGATCCAACTCCATCTTGAACTCGCAGCCCTCGCCCTCTTCACAATGCATCGCTCTTCCCGATGAAGTAGCGCGCTCAGGCAAAGCTGCCGTACCCGCAGACGTACACATCATCAGCTGGGATCCACGCGACCTCGAAGCTGCGGGCCGCGACGTTCATATTCGCTCCAGAGATCCACTCCCATCTCCGGGCCTAGGCCCAATTGATACCCCCGTGTACCGCGCTTTCACCGCAAGCCAGTCCCACAATCAGCCACCACCCGTGCCCGCAAAGTCAACCCCCCTCAGGCCCCAGAATGCAAAGTCGCGCGCAAGACCAAAGACCGCCTCGAGCGTCCAGGACCGCCAGCGGATCGACTTTTTAGAATCAAGACCATCCCTTTCGGCCGCCGATAATACCCGCCCAGACTACCTCGAGGTGCTCCACTCCTCCACCACCCAACACGACGACACCCACACCTCAAAGCACAGCTTCTCGCGCCGCTTCGCCGCCAAGATTCGACGTGCCAAATCACGCTCCCAGCAATCCGGCTTGGCTTACGACTCGGGCGCCGAAACCGACGCCGACATCAGCCATGCCACCCTCCTCGCCTCCTTCGCTTCGGGCTCGCATCTTCCCTACTCGCACGGCCAAGACAATGCTTCGGTCCAGTCATTCGCCAGCATCGCCTCGGCACACACCCGTGATTTTTGCCTCCTCTCCCCTTCCGACGCCACCTCCAGCTTGCTTTCCCGTCTTCCGAACACGCGCAAGCTGCGCAGGCGCCAGAATGCTTCGGCCGCCGACATTCAGCTCTTGGCTTCTTCCTCGGCTGGCCCTCAGTCCGCCATCGACGCATCCGCTGTCACTTCGCGTTCGCGCAGTGCCTCGCTCAGCACCATGGCGCCCAAGTTCCTGCGTCCCAAGGACAGCCGCACCGACATGGCCGCCAATGCGCCTCCCACACCCGCAAAGGCCAGACTGAACAGAGGCGCTCCGCCCTCAGCGTGGAGGCCCGACGCGGCCGCGTCCGACGCAGCACCCGGCGGCTCATCCAGCTACAGCTCCGACAAAGACGCCAGTGCAGGCTCCTCCACGGGCCACGCACACATCCTCGGTGCCAACACCAGCCTCGGCGCCGCATCGCCCGGTCCATATCACGCCCAGCTCCTCAGTCATCCAGATACTCAGCATGCCAACGGGCAGCCGCTACTTGGAACCTCGGCTCACCGGCCGCGCACACCCGTCAACCGTCTTTCGGCCATCACGTCTGCCCTGCTTCCGCGCACTCCTGATCCCGAGTCGTCGCCGCGCCCGCAATCGCGCCACAACGTATCGTCATCGCCCATCGTCGGAGGCCTGCCTCTGCCCGCCAAGCCCGCACGCACCGCTTCGCCGGCCGCGACCACCTCGCTTCTCGCCTCGCAGCTCTTCAAGCGCCTCGGTCCGCCGCCCGTCGGTCTCGAGCCGCACCGCTTCGACGAGCGCGTGCACATGATCCAGCACTACATCCAAAACCAGGTGCCGCTCGTCTCCCTCGCCAAGCCGCACGATCCGGTCACCATCGCGCCAGCCAGCAACCGCTCCAGCTTGCCGCCGCCCGCACGCACCTCCTCGGCCACCGCCGACGCACGCCTCGCCGCGCTCGCAGACGAGTTCGACAAGCTCGAGTGCCAGACAGAGCACGCCATGCTCGAGCTCGCCGCGCACAAGGGCGACGGCGTGCGCGTCGAGATCGCCGAGCTCCAGCTCGCCGACGCCTTCCTCGCAGCCAGAAGGCGCTGCGGCGTCGATAGCAGCCGCAGTCACTTTGAGCTCGAGGCGCTCCCTCCCTCGGCGAATTCGGCCAGCCCCGACCTGGTCTCGGACCCGCGATTCCACCCGGACGTCACGCCGCTCCGAGGTACGCTCGGAGGCTTGCATCCCGCGCCGGCCGTGCGTCCGCCCAGCGCACGCGAGGCCACAGACGGGCTCGGTGGGCTCGGCGTGTCGCTGCGCCCGGCGCCAAGACGCAGGCGCAGGCCGATCACTGCACCCGAGACGCAGAACAACAGCATCGCCAGCATGCAATTAAGCAGCGGCGGCGGCGGTAGTCGCGAAACGCTGCGCAGGGACGGCGAGGCTGCAGGCACGCGGCCGTCGACCGCACGCTCGTCGCGCTCGCCCGCGCCTGCCTCGGACACGGCTGGCGGCGCGCTCGAAGGCGAGCTGTTTACGCCGGCGAGCTTCAGTGCGCGCGCGGTGCCGGGTGCGGCCGTGGTGGATGCGGACGAGCTGCGGCTGCGCCAGATGCACGCGCATGCGCAAGCGCGCCTCGTCGCGAGCAGGACCGTGTTCGCTGCGCCCGTGCATGGGTACCGACGCGGCTCGAGCGACAGGGACAGCTCGAGCAGCCACAACACCGCCACGACGCATGGATCGGTGCGCTCGCCGCTGTTCGGCGCGCCCGCGTTTCAGACGGTTGGATGGGCGGGTGCGGGCGAGAGGCAGAGGACGCATTCGCAGGATACGGCTGATACAGAGCATACCGATGCGTCCGAGATGCATGCCGCAATCAAGGCGGCTGTGGCGAGGGAGGGCACGCTGCCCGCGATGTTGTAGCGTTCAGCACGGCATGGATCACCCCTACGCTCACAGTCGCAGGCGCCAGCAGTTATGGTCAAACACGGCAGGAATTACGATCAGGCAGTGTCGTACGAGGCATTGCTTAGCAAGGTGCAGTCGAGCAAGGCACAGTCGCGCCGAGTCGCAGTGGAGCAAGGAGCTGTCCCGATAGGCAGCTGCCGTGTCGGGTTCCGGTCATGAAATGGCAATACTTGCGCCGAGTCGCTTTTAGGTAGTCAAACCATGCACTGTCAGTCTAGGCAGCGATCGTATCGAAGCTCGGTCACGACCAGACACGGCCTGGCAAGGCAGTCAGGCTAGTCGCAGCCGCCAGCAGTCGCAGTCATGCACCGCAACGATCGCGATCAGGCACAAGCGAGCAGGGCACTCTGCTCAAAGCATTCTCACGCAAGACGCTGTCAAGCGTGTCAATAGTTGTGTTCAATCTCGGTCAGAGCAAGGCGCAGTCGGGCACAATAGCAGTCGCCCGTTAAGCAAGGCAGCAGCTGTGCCGAACTTCGTCAACACAGCGCATAGTCGAGCCGAGCCGCCATCTGCCGCCGTCGCAGTCAAGCAAGGCACTGTCACGCCAGGCATTCGTCGCATCGGTATCTGGGTCATGGGGAGGGTCAAGCGGGCGCGGCTGCAGCCATCACAAATCACTGTCATGCAAGGCAAGTGCCGTTTCGAATCGCGGTCATGACAAGGCGCAGTCGCAGCCAAGCAAGGTGCTGTCACGAAAGGTGCTCCCCAAGGAAGGCACTGTTCGGCAGGTATTGCAGGGCCACAGCTGCGCTGAATCGCAGTTGGGCACAGCCGCAGTCGGATCCGGGGCAACCAGCATGGCAGAGCACTTTAACGCAAGGCAGATGTCGAATCTCGGTCATTACAAGGCACAGTCACGGCCGAGCCCTGCCAGACACAGCCGCATTCGGGCAATGCGCAGCTACCGCAAAGCACAGTCTGGCAAGGCAAGATTCGCGACCAGGCACTCTCGGGCACAGCTGCGTCGGACACAGTCTCAGTTAACCAGCGCACTGTCGGGCAAGGCAACAGACGTTCAACTAGCACCGAAAACTTGCGATCAAGCAAGTGGCGGTCAAGCAAGGCCTTGTCAAGCATGCATTGGGGCACGGCAACACTCACGCTGAGCCGCAGTCCGCCGCAGTCGCAATCACGTCACAAACACAACAAGGCATACCTGGGCACAGCCTACGATTCTAGTCAGGGAAAGCGCAGCCTCCGTGAAGCATAGTCTCGCAGGTCAACAGTCTTGTCAAGATCGGACATGACAAGGCGGCAGTCACAAGGAATTCCGCACATGACAAGACACAGCTGCGCGAAGTCGCCGCCGAGCACAGTCACAGTCAGGCCGGGCACTGTTCAACAAGGCAGCAGGCAGACAACTCGCGTTCGGACAAGGCGCACTCAAGCAAGACGCTGTCAAGCAGTGCAACACGTTCGCTGAATCGCAGTCGGCCGACATCGCAGTCATGCCACGCACAGGCAAGACATGGCCGGCTGTGCCGAATCTCGGTCATGACACGGCTGACACTTGCACCGGGTTGCTGCCGGGCCAAGCACTGTCCAGCAAGGCATAGTCGAACAAGGCAGCACGCGTCCGGCTCGCCGAGATCTCCGGGTGAAGCAGCTCGCAGTGCAGCGACACGAAGTCGGACGGTCCGCGATCACGACAAAACACATATCCGGCAGGGCTCCGCAACGCGCTCGGCACGACACCCTCTGCTTTGCAAGCTGCTCGACACGGTACTGCCACCACATGGCACCATCATAGCAGTCACCGTCGGACATGGTTGCACTCGATGCTTCGCAGCCCAAACCTGCCGCTGCGGGGCTCAGCGTCACGATCAGAGCAATCACATTCGCACGTCGCACACATTTTACAACACCGCATTTTCTAAACGTTTGGATTCGCAAGTGGGCAATGTGAGGATCTGGGCGGCGCGGTGGCTGCACATCGCAATGCATTTCGGAGTCCAGGGTGTGCCTAAGCTGTGCAGTCGCAACCCTTAGCGAGGGTGCGCAGCTGCCTGATTGTAGGTTGGTCGTTCTCTGCGGGTTGAAATGGGCTTTTCCACGCCAGCGTGCGTGCAAGTTGGGCGAGCAAGAACCTTTGTTCCTCGCCCGTCTTCCCCTGTAGCGCATTGAGAATCGACCGTGCTTTGGCGAGGTGGTTCCACGATGCCGGCATGGTCCTCAGCTGTGCGATGGTGGTACCGTGCATTACAATCGATACTGTCAACTCGTCCAGAATCGCATCCACATCCTCTGTGTTGGTGAGGGAGGACGTGATTGTAAGGATGCAGTTCGTACTGAGTAGTAGCCGTTTCACATCGGTCAACGGGATAGAATCCCACGGACAGAACTGGTTGTAGAAGGGTATGAAGATGCGGTCGAATACTCCCTGTGCAATGCTCGGGTCGAAGGAGGAATCCACCACGATGCTGGCGAAACTCGCCTCGACCACATCAGCCAACGCCTTGGGAACGCCCACTCCACAGTTCTGCCAATACGCCGTATCCTCCCCCTTCCCCTCGAGTGCCGTTGAATATGCACCCAGTGCAGATGCAAGAACCCCACTATTCGACGCGACGTACTTGTGCAGTCCGAGACGGTGTCCCAATGCAGCTAGGGTGGAGTTGGATGCCAACATCCCCTTAAGTGCCGTCAACTCACCCGGCTTGAGGTCCGGATGCGCAGTAAAGATGTACTGTACAATGTACAGGTCCAACCACGCATCGCCGAGAAACTCCAGGCGCTGGTAGGATGGCAGCACCGACGCGAGCAGCGACGGATGCGTGAAGGCTTCCAACCCCAGATGCGGATAGCGATACACATGGCCAAACAGCGTCTGCAGATGGTCTAGACCCGAGCGGTCGACCCTGCGCTCCCAACCTTGCGTCACCGATGTGAGCTTGAGCTCTTCCAGCAGCGTGTTGAAGTCGTCCAGACGCTGGATGGATGCAGGGATCAATGTGAGCACCCGACACACGTGCAGTGCTGTGTCCGGCCCACCGCCTACCAGCGCCGCCCCGATCAGGGCTTCCACCACGTCAGGCAGCGTCTTTTCGCGGATTACATCCGTCTCCCCCGCCCCCAACTCCACCTCCACGCGCCCGGGTTGGAGCAGTGACCCGCCTATCCACCCCGACATCGGCGCGGTGTACCGTTTAGCCGCAAAGTCCGCACTGGCGAACAATGCCCATCGACCCAATTCGAGCCTACGCGCCTCGCGCAGCAGCCGTACATTGGTCAGAATCCCCTTGTTCGCCAGATGCAGCTCCGCCTCCGTGCGGCCCAGCTGCGTCGTAAACGTGTGGCACGTGGCGACGAGCTTGAGGAACGTATCCCCGAGGAATTCGAGCCGCTCATAGTCGAGGCCGCAGCGCGCAGCTGGACTCGCGAGCGCCTCGAGCACCAGATCCACCTCGAGCAGCCCACTGAAGAGCGTGGCGTTGCACTGCGACGCGAGCAAAAGCTGGTCGTACCGCGTGAGGAGTGACGGCAGCACCAGCACGCTCGATAGCACGTTCGAGCGCAGTGGGAACACGCGGTAGAAGCGCGGAATGATGAATCGCACTGGCGCGGCGGGGGAGCGACTGCCCCGGCTTGGAGCGGTGAGCAGGTTGTTGACCTTGCCGAGCTTTGTGACGGCGACGAGCGGTGCGGTGGCGAGCTGGGTGGCGAGGGTTGCGGCGTCGTCGGCGCTGACGCGGCGCGCGTACTTGGTGAGGTGCTGCGAGAGGTACGTCTGCGTCTCGTCCACCGTCTCCGTCCCTGCCTTGGGTGGGAGCGGCGAGAGCGCCGTGAGGTCGTGCCTGACGTCTTGGAAGATGTACAGCGCGTTCGACGCATAGCCGTGCTGCCGCGTAAGCACCGTGTTGTGCAGCGACGCCAGGCCCGGTTCAGCCAGGTCGATGCGCGACGATTCTAGCGTGGCTGGCCAGTCGAACGCGAGCTGCGCTAGTGTCGTGACCTCGCACACGCCGTCGGCGACGCGCACGGGTGCAACGAGCACGGCTGGCTCGCCGTCAGCAGGCCCAGGTTCGCGGCGGCTCAACAGCGCGAACACGAACCGCGTGAACTTCGTCGCGGCCTCGAGGTCGCTACTCTCCAGTGGGACCGCTCCGAGCGATATGGCGCGGATTGTCTTCATCTCGCCTGATGCTGCGTGGTACAGCGCCAAGCGGTCTGTGGCTGGCAGCGGGCCGCGAGTAAGCAGCACCAAAGGCTGGCAACCCACATCAAAGCTGCCCATCGGCAGGAACGTCGCATGCCACTTCACCTCCTCCTCCTGGGCGCTTTGCGAGTACAACCGCTTCCATCCGTCCATCTTCTTAACGGGCACGTGGATGGGCTGCCCGGTGCCGCGCCACTCCTTATGGTGCGGATTGATCGCCACCGCTGCGTCGCGATCAGCCACTGTGGCCGCGACGAGTTTTGGCATGAGCCACTCGTCGAGCTCTCCGAGCTTTCGCAGCTGCTGGCACGCGCGTAACGCTGCGATGCGTTTGGCGCGTTTCTTGGAGCTGCACGGTCCGGACTCGACGCTGCGCACCGCCGCGGTACTCGGCAGTTCGAGGGTGCAGCTGAACGCGGGTGTCCCACCGAGCACCTCGGTGCTCTCCATGCGGTACGCGAGCACGGCGTCTTTGAGGTACTCGCTGTGCAGCGTCGCCGCATAGTGCGCCACGAGGCTCGGGGCGTCTTCGGCGTACAGCCGTGCGCCCGTGGTCGGCTCATGGATCGCTGGTTCCGCATCAGGGTCTTCTTGCTCGATGCGCAGACGCTGCTGCCACTCGTCGCACAGCATCGCACCGTCGTCGCCGCCGGACTCGGTGATGGCACTGAGCCACTTGCTGCGGCGCGCCTCAGTGTCGAACGCGTTGAGGATGACTTGTGCATGGTCCGCGTTGCCGCGCTCGGCCATGAGGATGAACCTGCTCCCGCGCGCACGTGCGCGGCCGCGCGACTGGAGGAACGAAATATGCCGGTTGAACAGGTCGAACCGAATCACCAGGTCGGCAGCTTGGATGTCCAGGCCCTCTTCGGCGATCGAGGTGGCGACGAGAAGGTTGGTGGGCGCCCGACGGCGGAAGCGGTTGAGCACCTGCACCTGGTCGTGCCAGTCCATGGCAGGCGCACCGCCGGCGGCCGAACCGTTATCGTGACCGAGCAAAAACTCGGGATGGATGAACCCGAGCGCAGGTACGCGCTTGATGAGCTCGACGAGCAGCGTCGCCGTCTGTCGACGCTCGACGAAGACGATCGCGCAAAAGTTGGCCGCGTCCGGCTCAAAGCACTGCAGCAGCTCCACGAGACGCAGCAGCTTGGGCGACGCGTTGGATGCGTCGATGCGCAGCTCGTCCGGCAGCGCGGGCTGGGCTCGCATGTGCAGCAGGATGCGACGGTTCAGCTCGCTGTTGGTTGAAAGATGCGCTGCACCGAGCGGCAGATGCGATTTCTGCGGCTCCTCTGCGGCGTCATCGGCGTTTTCGGGCGGATTGCGCATGCTGGCATCGACGATCCACGCATCGCTGACGAGCGTGCGCTTATCCCTGCTGATGGCAGCCCACTTGCGCGCGCGCGAGCGCAGCTCAAGCAGCGTGCTATGCCAAAACACATCGCAGCCGACGGCACCGAGGTGGCGCATGGTGTACTCGAGCTTGGGCTGCACCTCGTCGCGAAAGTGCCTCTGAACCGGATCGAGCTGGTCGTCATCGAGCGCGACATCGACCGCAAACATGCCGAGCATTTCGCGGCTGAGCTCTGACAGCGGCACACCGCCCGGCTCGTCGTCGAGCACGGTGACGAAGGGGGCGAACTCGACGACGAGCTCGTCGGGCTTCTGCTTGACCTTGTCGAGGTCGTCGAGTGCCGCCTTGGAGACGGTGTGGATGCGGGCGTCCATGGTGCTCTGCAGGTAGTGCGCGGCCTCATGGAACATGCCGCTTCTCGTGAAAATCGGGCTGGCAGTCATACCAAAGATCTTGGGACGCTGATCGGCGGGTGCGAGACGGTAGTACTTCATGATCCTGAAGAACGGGTGGTTCTTGAGCGCATGGTGTACTTCGTCGAACACGATGAGGTTGAGATCGTCCATCTTGATGAATCCGTGGATTAGGGCGTCGAGGAAGCACTGTGCGGTGGCCACGATGACCTGGTGCGACTGGAGCAGTGCGGCCCACTGGGGCGCGTGCCAGTTGTCGACAGTGAGCTTGTTGCGGCCGCGCGTGGCCTCCTTGAGCTCGCCATAGAGCTTACCAACAGCGAGGTCGGAGTTGCCAGCGATGACCGACGACTGCTGGTGGACGAGCGGGACGAGGTTGACGAGGAAGAACGACACCTTGCGCTTCGTTGCAGGGGTGGTTGGGGGAGGTTGGTTGTGGATGTGCTGGAGAAGGAGCACCGAGATGAGCGTCTTGCCGCTGCCGGTGTCGAGGCAGACGAGCACGTTTCCCGACTTGGCAATCTGGGCGAGCTCGAGCTGGTAGGAGCGCGGGACGAATGTGAGCTGGTCGGTGCGGAGCTGGTCGGAGGGGTCGACGGCGGTCTGGGCAGCGATGTGCTCGAGGATCCGGCGCTTCTTGCGGGCGCCTTCGTCTTCGATGGTAGGTGGTGAGGATGGTATACCTGGGTCGACTGGGTCCGGCGCTGGACTGACCGATAGCTGACGAGACCGCTTCGCCATGGTGTCGAGGCTTTGGTGGGACAGAGGTGTGGCAGCGATGGACGAGAGATGGTCGATGTCGATGTCTTCGATGGGCGGTGGAGACGAAGTCGGGGAAGACAGATGGACGTCGGCAAGCCAGCTGGACACACGAGCCTGAGCGGACAATATATCCATGTCTCTGATGCTGTTCGGTGCGGGCTCCACGATGTTCACCTGCGGAAGAGTGGATGCGGGAAGAGGTGCGGATGCGGATTTGGAAGAGGACGAAGCCGCATCCTGATCGAAGAGGTGGTTAAGGTTCGTGGCGACGGCTTCCAAGGCATTCCGCTTTCGAAGCAGCCAAAGCTTGCCGAAGGGTTGGTGCGTTCATATGATTCGCGCACGGCTGGTGCAAACTGGCGTGGGATGCCGCAGCTCATGTGTGCAGATGAAGCTGCAGTCGGCACAGCGGGAGGCGGTAGTTGCGCCGCGAGCTTGTCTGCCAAATGACACAATGGCCAGCCGATCTCCTTCTGCTGGATTCGGTCCGCTGTGCGATGGAAGGTTGCGGCAGGAACAATGTGCGAGAGAAGGGGTGGGTGCGCACGAAGTCGGTGAGTGGAGCTTTGACAGGTGGAGCTGATTCAGGGTCCAACCTTCTCTTCCTCTTTGGCGGCGCACCGAGCCGGCCGAAATCGATTCGCAGTTCCGACATCCGAATCAGAGCCAACTAAATTTGGCGTCCGCATCGGCCTTTTCTCCTCACCACCACCATCCACCACTTTCATCTTTGGGCACTGCGCCCTTATTATCGCCATGTACAACGGAATCGGCCTCAAGACGGCTCGCGGTACAGGCACGAATGGCTACATCCAGCGCAACCTCTCCAACGTCCGACCGCGTGACAATCCGTTCACCAAACCCGCGTCCTCGTCGGCCCCGGACGTGCGACACACGCAGCCGGATGCAGCGATTCTCGAGCACGAACGCAAGCGCCGCGTCGAAGTGCGCTGTATGGAGCTGCGGATTCAGCTCGAAGACGACGACGTCGCCGACGACGAGATTGAGCTCCAGGTGCAGGCGCTGCGCGAGAAGCTGACGGCGCAGATGGAGCAGCAGCGCGAGCAGGAGGCGGTATCGAAGGTCGATGCGGCCAAGTTGAGGGCGGGCGATACGCATAGGCTGGCGGAGGCTAAGCAGCATGACGACAGGCGCTTTGCAACGGCGGTCGGAGTGGAGAGCGGGTATAGGGAGGGCGATGCGTTTGATCGCGAGCTGCAGGAACGCAAGAAGCAGGAACGCATCGAAGAGCGCAGGAGGAGAGACGAGGAGAGGAAAAGAGAGTGGGAGAGGAGGAAGGAGCAACAGGCCGAGGCAAGGAGAGAACGCGAAAGAGCGCAAGGGGAGAGAGATGATGGATGGAGACCAAGAAGAAGGGAGGAGGAGAAGGTGTCGCGTTCGCCATCGCCTCGCGCAAGGAAGCGCAGCAAGTACAGCGCAAGTTCGGGATCCGATTCGGACTCGAGCGAGCGATCGCCAAGACGCAGGGATGACCGACGCAGAGATGACGGCAGGGGCAAGAGGCGAGAGGTGCAGCGAGGACGTGCGAGAAGTCGATCGACTTCCAGATCGAGCTTCACCTCCAGCTCCAGGTCGAGGTCCAGGTCAAGGTCAAGGTCGAGGTACGATTCTCGTTCGCGCTCGCGATCAAGGTCGAGGTCTCGATCCCGCTCTGTATCGCGTTCGCGCTCGCGTTCGCGCTCGGTCTCGTTTCGTTCGCATAGCGTTGGTAGACCTCGCTCGTACTCGCGCTCTTCCTCTCGCTCCGTGTCCTCCCGCAGTCGCAGTGGCAGCCTCAGCCGTAGTCGCAGTGTTAGTCGCAGCGTTACTCCCGTACGCGCACTCCCACCCGGCCCACCACCCACACGTCCACCCGGCCTCTAACCCACAACCCACACACTTCCCCTTCAATAACATGCAATTACCTTGTGATCTAGTGATGATACTGATTGGGCTGATACACTGTTCCCGACGAAGTGGATGTGTGCATGGCTGCATACTGTGGCTGCTGCTGGTACTGTGGGTACTGCGAGTACTGTGGTTGATTTGCATACGCATACCCCGCGCTGGTGGGGGGGTAGGGTGCAGCGGCGGTATAGTTCTGTGGAATTGGGGGTAGAGGCGATGGCGACCGCTGTGGAGCCCATCCCTCCTGGGTGTACAGATACCCACTTGTCGACGCTGTCATCCCCCCACCGTTCGGAGGGGCAGAGTATGCAGGCTGCTGTGGCGGTGGAGGACCAGTCCAGGTTGATTGAGAGTAGGAGTGCGCGTGTGCGGGGGGAGGCGATGGCTGTTGTACCGCCTGGTACAGATGCGAATACGCATGCGGCGGCGGCACAGCTTGCGACGCCAACGATGTCGAGCTTTGCGTCGATGGCAGCGGTCGCGAAACGTGTCCCGATGGCGGTTGCTGCTGCGGCTGCGGTGGTGCGGACTGCGGCTGCGGCGGAGGAGGCGGTTGCTGATGATGCTGCGGCGCAGGCGGCTGGCTATACGGCGAAGGAATGGGCGTATATCCCTGCTGAATCCCCGGTGAGGCTGCACGAGGCGGTACCGACTGTGGCTGCGACAAGAATGCGCCCACCTGCGGCTGTTGCTGCTGCTGCTGCTGATGCTGCTGCGGCTGCGGCTGCGGCTGCTGCGACGCCTGCTGCTGATAGTACGCCTGTGCATTCACGACCGACGGCGCATGTTGGGCTGCGGGGCTGGTGCTGTACTGCGACAGCGCCGATGCCGGCCTCGCCGCAGGCGACACTGGCCTCTGCGAACCCTGGTGCACTTCGTGCTGCGCAGCATAGCCCAGCGTCGAGGGCGGCGTGTAGAGCGAGGCGAGATGCGCGGGTGTCGGGTAAATGTGCGACTGCGGCGGCCTTTCCTCCTGCTGCACGGGCGTAGGTGGCGGCAGCGGCTTGTCGGTTCCCGCGGGCGCGGGCGGCGCATGGAAGCTCATTTGGCCCATGGTATGCGCGAGCTGATCGGCTCCGTAGTCCGGCTGGGGCATCTGGGCGTACGCGGGCACGTGGGATATGGAGTGCGAGCGCGGCATGGTGTACTGGGCATGGTGATGCGGCTGCACCTGATGCTGTTGCACCACTGCGCCCGGCCGGATGGTGGCGTAGCGATCGTCGCCAGCCTCGGACGGCTGCGCGGCAGCGAGATGGTGGTGGCTGCTCTGCGAGGGTGTCATGGAGTGCTGTGCGTAGTACGATGCGGACGGCGTGATGCTGTGGCCAAACTCTGACGGGGGCGGAGCGGCGAAGCTGTTGCGGCGCGAAGACCCAGCGGCGGGACCGATGGATGAAGAGTGCGAAGCGTGCGAGGCGTGCGAGGCGTGAGAGGGCGCGGCCGAGTGGTAGGCGGACGAGGGCGGGACGGGGCTGGTGGAGCGCGAGATGCTGGCGGGCGCATAGGCGGGTGTGTAGGCGTCGAGATTGGCGAGCGACGAGCTGGGTCGGATGGTGCCTGCGCCGAGATCGTGCATGGTCTGGGAATGCGACAACGAGCCGGCGGGTCTGTGGAGGGAGGAAGCGAGGCTGGAGGTGGACATGCTGCTGGACATGCGACCATGCGAATTGGCAGCGGATGCTGCAGCGCCGCCAGCGCCGCCACCGGGCCGCATGGATGCAGGGATGGGAGGGTGGTCGGTCTTGCCCTTGGGTGGCTTGGGTGGCGCCGCTGGATCGGCGAGATCGTCGATGCGCTGAAAGGTGCCTGCGCCGCCGTAAGTGTCTGAGCCCGAAAGGACGGGTTTGCTGGTGGGCTTGCGCTTCTTGGGGGGCGCAGCGGACGAGTAGAAGGTGAGCTCGAGGTAGACTTCGCCGGCGTAGCGGTCCTTTGCCTTGATGGTGACCCACTCGTCGAACTCGCCGGTCTTGAGCGTGTCTGTGAGGTCGACGATGCCGTCTCCGATAAACTCGGGCTCCTTGCTGTCATCGGCGTAGCACGCCACCTTGAGCACCTTTTTGCCGCCCTTGGCTTTGTCGGTGGCGGAGGAGGCGGCAGACTTGGCGGCGGAGCCGGAACCGGTGTTCGACGCCTTTGCGAGCGCATCCTCCATATCTTCGTAGATCTCAAAGTGAAGCTGCTCGTCCCAGGTGGGATGTTGACCGCCGCGCTTGTCTGGTTTGGTCTTTTGCTGCTCGGTGCCCATGGTGAGGACGGTGTAGGGGTCCTGCTTGCCGATGGATTTCTTGTTGGGCAGGTTGCGCGCCTTGAGGACGACGCAGACGAGCGTGCCCTTGTGCACGGGCTCGGACGATGGCGGCGGCATGGTGGGCGACCGGGATCCAGCGACGATGATGGAGGGAGATGGTGGTGTTGAAGCGGCAGCGAACGGGAAGGCGACCCAGGTGTTGGTCGCAGAGTGGTACGCACAGGCGCGTTTGGGCGGGTGCGAATTGGTTGAAGTGAGACTCCGCTTTGGCCTTCTCTTGACACTCTCCTATCGGCACTCTTTCTCTCTTTCGCTCTCTCTCTCTCTCCTCACTCGGGCACGTTTTGATCTTCAAAGTCAATTCACCGACCACAATCTTTCTGACTCCACTCCGCTCCACCGGCACGGAAGGGGGGGGCGCTGGAACGAGCTCTCCAAAGCTGTGCTGAGCCGTGGCGCTGCACCGCTTTGGTTGGGCATCCACACCCTCCTCGGGAAGCCCGACGCCCGTGCAGCAGCAGCTGCGTGTTGTTGTTGGAACCAATTCGACGCGCCGGCCCCTCTCCCCATCGGCACTCCAGCACAGCACGGCCCAGCACGGCACAGCACGGCACAGCACAGCCAAAAAATCGGCCAAAAAACGGCGAAAAGGCGAGAGTGGTGTTGGTCTTGAAATCTCCTCCCGATGCCAACGATCCGCTGCCGATCCGAACGCAGGCCAACCTCAGTCTCGGATGAATAGCATGTCGGTCTGATTAGCACGAATCTTTCTCTAGTATACAAATACGATATCGGCTTCTTGTCGCCTACGTCGAGTTGTTGTGTTTGGTGGTAGCGCTGCCACAGCTCTGTTCGATCTCGTGCTCTTCGCGCTCGAGTCGGCGCATGGTAGCCATCAGTACACGCTGTCGTCGCTCCTCTGCGCTCTCGCTCTCCGCCCCCGAACCTCCTCCCAACCTCTGTCCTCCGCCCGATATTGTCGATGGCGGAGGCTCGTACACATCGCCCTCGACGAGCCTGTGCGTGCCATCGCGCTGCGCGCGTTCGAACTCCTCGATCTGCGCGTTGAGCTTGCTGTTCAGAATCTTGAACTCGGGCGGGTGGTCGGCGACCTTGTTGTGCGCCAGCTCGTGCACCAGCACACGCCGCGTGGTCTTGTAGTCTCTGAAACCCTCGGCATCGTCGGTGCGGATGCGCAGCAAGATCCGCTGCCCGGCGTTTTCGTTGAGTCCAAGCAGGCCGGGATGTTCCCATGGCAGCAGCTCGGTGAGCGCACCCACGCGAAAGTGGTTGAGCGCGCAAATCTGCAGGATGCCCGGATCGCGACTCAGCCGCGTGAGGTAGTCGACCACCTTGCCGTGCAGAGGCGACGACTCGGGTGTGGTGGCATGTGCGTAGATCTTGCCAAACGGCGATTGGCTCGAACCGGGCTGCGTGGTGTTGCGAAGCTTGGCGCCGCGAAGCATGCTCGGATGATACTGTCGCGGTGCGTTGCGTTTCTGCATCTCCGCCTCGGCAGAGTACAGCGCCTCGAGCTCCGATGACGACGGTCCCAACACCGTCACCTTGGTCTCGGGTTTGCTCGCCAGGCCGACATCGCCCAGCGTGCGCTCGTCCGCGCCATGGTTGAGGTCGGCCACGCCAGCCGTTCGCGGTATCAGCAGCTTCTGCTTGTCAGCAGCAACGTACGTTAGTTCCTCGATCGCCTGGCGCAGCTGCGCCACCGTGGTGTCCGACCTCAGTCCCTGCACGGTGTGCGACTGCTTGCGATGCACCACTTCGAGGCTGAAGCTATCCATGATGAGTGCGCGATTCTGCCACCTCCTCCGTGCGTCGACGCCCAGCGCTCTGCGTCAATGTAGCATGAAGAGTATGCGGATGATCGTTGTTGGTGGTAAAGATGGCGACAAACGGTGGCAAAGCAAAGCTGAGCTTAAGGAATGAACCTCAAAAAACCAGGCCCGAGGTGGAGGTTCAGCCGGGCTTAAAAGCGCAGTCGTAAGCGCCGACGCGTGGCCTTGGCCGGCAATCCACCCGCGACAAACAGGCGTCGGTGCCAATCCGGCCGAATAGAGGTCCGCTCTAGGGTTCGGAAGCTGGTTCCTGACTCTGGACTGCTCTTCTAGGTTTGCCGCTGATTGACTTTTGGCTGGATCCGAGTCTGGCACCGACAGCATCAGAGGGAGGGCGGGGCAAACCCTTCGGTCCTACGCATCCGACTACTGTACCCCAGGCGCAATGCGGCCCCGAAGGAATGCAGAGTGCTTATGCGCATCTCGAGTTTTTCCGCCAGATGCAGCTCGCGCTACACTACGTTAAGCCCGCAGCTCCCGGCAGTCTACCGAATCGTGTTGGCCCTCTTCGTCTTTCCATTTCATTCGGTCGAGCGAGCTTTTCCTTGTTCGCAAAGTTCGAATCTGACGCTAATCAAGCCTGCAATCAACCAGTGTCTGTAATGAAGCCAGCATGGCTGCTTGTGCGGGGATCCCGTGGCAGCGGCTGTGATTTGGCTGAGGTGAGCAGACGAGTGCGGTAGAAACATGCAGTGCGGACAGAGGCATGGCCGGGCTGACCGGCTACTCGAAGCGCCGCGCGTCGAGCCGGTCCAAAGCCGAACACCAACGGACAGGAAGCTCTCTTTTTCTTCGATTTCTGACCAAATTGCCAAGCCGCGTGTTTCTGCCGCGCACTTCACCACCGCTCAACGGGCTCTTCTGCGCGCGGGGGAGAAGAGAAAACCCCACAAATTCATCCGCTTGGCCCTGGCCGCTTTGGGGGAGCATCCCAGCAGTCGCCTCACGCGCACGGCCTCTCTCTCTCTCCCCCTTCCGCCTCGCCACGCAACCTAAGGACGGCTGCTTTCCGGTCCATCCCCGGACAACCTCTTCCCGGACCCTTTGCGCCCCTTTGCCGGCCAGCAGCATTGATTCGCTACAAGTACCCAAGCCGGTCCCTTCGCCTTGCGCCTCCTCCATCTCCTCGCCTACTCATCCGCTTGAGCTTTTTGCGACACTCTCCTCTGACCCTTCCTCCTCTCCTCTTGATCACACACGCACACACCACCTTCACAATGTCGACCGTGCTTCCTGCCAGCCTGGGTGGCGACGCGCTCATCAAGAACTACGTCGGCGCCGGCACGTGGGCATTCATCGAGGACAAGTTCACGCCGTTCGGCAAGGAGACGCTCGCCAAGGTCATCCGCTTTATCATCGACGAGTGCATCCCCGCAGAGAGGCTGTACCACGCCCAGGTGTCCACCGACCCAGCCAAGCGCTGGAAGGTGGTCCCCGAGGTGGTGGAGCAGCTCAAGAAGAAGGCCAAGGCACAGGGGCTCTGGAACCTCTTCCTCTCCGCCAAGCACTACCCGGACGTCGGCTCGCCGCTCACCAACCTCGAGTACGCCGTGATTGCCGAGATGACCGGTCGCTGCTCCCACTTTGCCTCCGAGTCGCTCAACTGCGCCGCGCCCGACACGGGCAACATGGAGGTGTTTGCCAAGTACGGCAATGCGCAGCAGAAGCAGACGTGGCTCACGCCGCTGCTCAACGGCGAGATCCGCTCGGCCTTCGCCATGACGGAGCGCTTCATCGCCTCGTCCGACGCCACCAACATCCGCACCTCCATCCGTCAGGAGGGCAACGAGATTGTCATCAACGGACACAAGTGGTGGATCTCGGGTGCCGGTGATCCGCGCTGCGCCGTTCATCTGGTCATGGGCAAGTCGGACCCCGACAACTCCAACACGCACGCACAGCAGAGCATCGTCATTGTGCCCGCCAACGCGCCCGGCGTCAAGGTGATCCGTCCCATGACGGTGTTTGGCTACGACGACGCACCCGAGGGCCACTGCGAGGTGATCTATGAGAATGTGCGCGTGCCGCTCGGCAACCTTGTCCTCGGCTGGGGTCGTGGCTTCGAGATCATCCAGGGCCGTCTGGGACCTGGACGTATCCACCACTGCATGCGCACCATCGGTACTGCGGAGCGTGCGCTTGACCTCATGCTGGCACGCGCCACGGACCAGCGCAAGCGTGCGTTTGGCAAGATGCTCTCGGAGCACGGCACGATCATCCAAAACATCGCATGGGCGCGCATCAAGATCGAGCAGTCGCGTCTGCTTGTGCTGTCCGCCGCCAACATGATTGACAAGACCAACGCCAAGGGTGCGCTGCGCGAGATTGCCATGTCCAAGGTGGCGGTGGTCAATGCGGCGCTCGAGGTGCTCGACATGTCCATGCAGGCGCATGGTGCTGAGGGTGTGTCGCAGGATACCATTCTGGCGTACGCCTATGCCCAGCTGCGTACGCTCCGTTATGCGGACGGCCCCGACGAGGTGCATCTGCAGCAGCTCGGCAAGCTCGAACTGCGCCGTGCACCCGAGGTGTGGGAGAGGCTCAACAAGACCAACGCCATCTCGGAAGGTTTGCTCGCCAAGAACGGCCTCAAGTCGCACCTCTGAGGTAAGGAAAATCGCAAGTAGTGTTGGAAATCAATTGTCGTTTTGTAGCATTCAGTAGTGGCAGTGACGGGTGTTCGTGAGACTCGTGTTGGTTGATGGGGAGAGATGGCGAGACGCTTTGGGGGAGTGATCTAACAGGTTTTGGTTTGGGCGCGCGCGGGGAGATGCAGGTGGAGGCTAGATGCGGGATTAAGCGCGCCACCCGCTGCAGGTTTGGCCGCTGCCTCCGATGGCCCCAATTTTTGGACGGCTTGCTTGCACCTGCACAACCACCATCCTTTGCGTCCATCGCCGCCCGGCCGAGGTTCCGAGCGCAGCCGAATCGAGTCAGTCCCGGTCATCCCTCCCGCGCCTCGAAGCACAAAAATGCTCGCGTCTTCAAAGCTAGACACTTCGCTCACCACAACTGCACTTTCGAGATGACTTCGAACCAAGCCATTTATCAGGACGCGCCGGGTCTGGAGCCGCAACAAGACGTAACGGCTGCAGCGCACGAGCACGGTCATATAGATCAGGACGATGTGGCGCCCGAGCTCGAGGCAGGCCACGTCGAAGCAGCAGCGGAAGATGGGTTTGCAATGGAGGATGCCGAGACGTACGGGGAGCGTCTAACGCGCGTGCTCACAGGTGAAGCCGAAGCAACACCGCGGTCTTCCGCGCAGAAAGACGGTGGATCGAACCGTGCACCTCGAGCAAAGCTCGCGCTGATGCGTCGTAGGAAGGCCGACACAAAGCGCAAGGCGAGCAAGGCGGCATGGAGGACGGGCGTTCGCGAGCGGGCCGAAGAGCTGGCACGCACTGCCGACTCGGAAAAAGCCACTACCGCCCGCACTGACCCAAGTGCGACGAGTGGCACATCGAGCACGCAGGCGAGCGATGTGCCGCAACGCATCAAGATGGTGGGTGACGATGGCAAGCCCATGCGTCGACACGGTATCCGCGAGCGCGTGCTCCACTTTACGCCCTCGTGGTTTTCGGTCACCATGGGCACGGGCGTCATCGCCACGCTACTCAATCTCCTACCGTGGCCCTCGATCCACTCTGGGCTGCGATACCCGGCAGCGGTGTTTCTGCTGGCGGACATCGTCATCTTTATCGTGTTCGTGTGCGCGTTCCTGGCGCGGTACGTCATGTTCCCCGAGGTGCTGCCGCTGACGATCAAGCATCCGCAAAAGTCGATGTTCCTCGGCACACTGCCCATGGGTCTGATCACGATCGTCAGCGGCATCGCCCAGCTGGGTACGGTCGAGTTCGGATTGGGAATGGGCTTTGCGCTGGCCGCGAGCGGGGTGTGGTGGGCATGTGTGGTGCTGAGTCTGCTAACGAGCATAGGCGTGCCGTTTAGCATGATGACGTACCAGAAGCACTACTTTGAAGGCATCACAGCTGCACTGTTGCTGCCCATCGTCCCGCCCATCACCGCCGCTGCAACGGGAAGCGTGCTCGCCGAAATCTTTATCGAGCGCTACCCGACCTACGCCTTTACGATCATGGTGGTGAGCTATCTGGTGCTTGGGATTGGGTTGCCGCTGGCACTGCTCATCCAGGTGCTGTACTTCCAGCGTCTGCTGCTGTTCAACAGTCCGCCGAGGGACGTGATCATCTCGGTCTTCCTCCCGCTCGGGCCGTGCGGTCAGGGCGGCTACGCCTGTCTGCACCTTGGCCGTGTGGCGCTGCAACTCTTCCCGGTCATCTCTGTGCCAGCATCGTCCTCCGGGGTGCCGCAGCTCTTCTCGGTCGGTCAGGCGCTGTACGGTGCTGGGCTCATTTCGGCCATGATGCTCTTTGGCCTGGGCATGTGGTGGCTCGTGATCGGCGTGTGCACGATCGTGCGCGAGCTGAGCCACGGCAAGCTCGGCTTCAACATGGGCTGGTGGGGTCTCACCTTCCCCTCTGCCAGTCTCGCCATCTGCACCGCGAGCCTGGCGGTGGAACTCGACAGTCTGGCGCTCAAGATCACCTATACCGCGCTCGTGGTCGCCAACATCTCGCTGTGGACGTACGTGGCGATCCCGACGGTGCGCGGCGCGTGGACGGGAAGGCTGTTCAGCGCGCCCTGTTTGGCGGACCTGCCACTCAAGCCGTAGTGCAGGCTACGAGCTTCTGCGTCTTGTATACTACCGTCTTTGCATGAAGTGACATCGTCTCGAAGGGGAGAGTGGTGTCGGGAGAAACTTGATGGCCTAACAGTGAAGATCAACGCGTGCGGAAAGGGTGACGCGTGTGGGGCGTGTTGTGAGACGCGCAGAGACGCGCAAAGACCGGGGGCGCGCGGTGCACGTCGTGTAAATTGCACGACCACGCGCCTGAGAAGTGCACCAGCGAGAGGCGGCTCGTGAGCCCAACCGAACCCCAATCGACTCAGATGGGCTGGCAGACCGAGACGGGCAGAAATTCCAACAGTCGGCGCGGCGCGGACACGACAGCACTCATTCCTCCTCCCGCCCGTCCGCAATACTTGCTTTCCTTCTCGACATCCAGCGCACTCCTCCTCACCCTCGTCATCCTTCCAGCCTTCCATACTCGAAACAGAATATACACTCGGCCCTAGACAATCCCGGAGGCGCGCACAGCACCGCAGCAAAGTCGCTTTAGATACCCCCCCGCTGCCGAAGAGAGCCTCGTCACCATGGCTGCATCCGCGCCCATCCTGCCGACGATCTCGATCAACGTCGACTATGACGAGGAGCGCCAGAAGATCACCGACTTCCTGTGCTTCTTCAAGGCGCCCGCCTCGCGGCTCACCACGCTCGTCTCGCAGGGCGCCGGTGCGCCCATCAGCCTCGAGGATGCCGACGACGACGAAGACGAGCTGGAGCGCGAGCTGAGCGGTGCCATCGACCGCATGGATGTGGACCGGTCGGCGGCGCAGCGTCGCAGCCGCGCACGCGCCGAGGCCGAGGCGTCGAGCTCGCGCCAGGTGCCCTTCTACATGCACCAGCTGCAGAACATCGCCAACCGCGAGCAGGACTCGCTCGTGGTCGAGCTCGACGATGTCGCGGCGCACGTCAACACAACAACGGGCGAGTCGGGCGCACAGCTCGTCGGAGCCATCCGCAGCAATGCAAAACGCTATGCGGATCTGTTCGCCGAGTGCGTTGACCGTCTGGTGCCCGAGCCGAGCAAGGACATCTCGCACAAGGACGACGTGCTCGACGTCATCCGCCACCAGCGCATGGAGCGTAACGCGCGCACGGTCGAGAGCGCGCAAGATCCCAACGACACCGGCGTCGCACCCGAGGATGCCAGCGATAACGTCTTCCCGCCCGTGCTGCTGCGCCGGTACACGCTCTACCTCAAGCCGTGCGCGCGCAGGGTGGCGGGCGAGCAGCCCGAGGAGCCGCTGGCAGTGCGTGCGGTGCGTGGCTCGCATCTGGGCAAGCTCATTACGGTGCGCGGCATTGTGACGCGCGTGTCGGAGGTGAAGCCGTTTCTGCTGGTGGATGCGTATGCGTGCGACGTGTGCGGCGCCGAGGTGTTCCAGGAGGTCACCTCGCGCCAGTACATGCCGCTGACGCAGTGCAACTCGCGCAAGTGCCTCACCAACAACACGCGCGGCCCGCTGTACCCGCAGGTGCGCGCGAGCAAGTTCGTGCCGTTCCAGGAAGTCAAGATCCAAGAAATGGCCGACCAGGTTCCCGTCGGTCACATCCCGCGCACCATGACCATCCACGTTTACGGCCCGCTTACACGCGCCATGAACCCGGGAGACGTTGTGCATGTCGGCGGCATCTTTCTGCCCATGCCTTATTCGGGCTTCAAGGCGATCCGTGCCGGTCTGCTCACCGATACGTATTTGGATGCACAGAGCATTCATCAGCTCAAGAAGCAGTATACCGCCATGCAGCGCACGCCCGAAATCGCCGCCCAGATCGCCGAGCTCAAGGACGACCCGGCGCTGTACCAGAAGCTGGCGTCGAGCATTGCGCCCGAGATCTACGGCCACGACGACGTCAAGAAGTGTCTGCTGCTCCTGCTCGTCGGCGGCGTCAGCAAGACCGTCGGTGACGGCATGAAGATCCGCGGCGACATCAATGTGTGTCTGATGGGCGATCCCGGTGTGGCCAAATCGCAGCTGCTCAAGTATATCTCCAAAGTGGCGCCGCGCGGCGTGTATACGACGGGACGCGGTAGTTCCGGCGTGGGTTTGACGGCGGCGGTGATGCGCGATCCCGTGACGGACGAGATGGTGCTCGAGGGCGGTGCGTTGGTGTTGGCGGATAACGGCATTGCGTGCATCGACGAATTCGACAAGATGGAGGAGAGCGACCGCACCGCCATTCACGAGGTCATGGAGCAACAGACCATTTCCATCTCCAAGGCAGGCATCACCACGACGCTCAATGCGCGAACCTCGATCCTGGCGGCGGCAAATCCGCTTTACGGAAGGTACAATCCGCGCGTGAGTCCGGTGGATAACATCAATCTACCTGCTGCGTTGCTGTCGCGATTCGACATTCTGTATCTCATCCTGGATACACCCACGAGGGATGATGATGAGAGGCTTGCACAGCACGTCACGTATGTGCATATGCACAGTGCGCATCCGGAGCTCGAGTACGATGTGATCAGCCCCACTCTCATGCGCCACTACATTGCGCTTGCGCGACAGAAGCGTCCTGTCCTCAGCAAGGCCGTATCAGACTACGTTGTCGGCGCGTATGTCCAGATGCGCAACCAGTACAAGGAAGACGAACTCTCCACCGACTCCACCGGCCCTTCATCAAGCGGTACCGGCTATGTCAGCGCACGAACACTACTGGGTATCATTCGTCTTTCCCAGGCTCTTGCGCGTCTGCGATTCGACGAACAAGTTTCCTTGCCGGATGTAGACGAGGCCCTGCGTCTGCTCGAGGTATCAAAGAGCTCCGTGCTCAACCATCCCTCGTTGGCTACGAGGGATGTGGCTCAGGACCATACGTACATCTCCAAGATCTACCGCATCATCCGCGAGTTCTACAACACCCACACCGCCGCCCTCGCCGACGACGACGCCATGGACATCGACCATGCCATCCCCATCCCCCAGCTCAGAGCACGCATCATCGCCGCTGGATTTGTCGAGGACCAGTTCCAAGAGTGCCTCCAAGAGTACCAGGACCTCGGCGTTTTGCAGGTCTCGGCAAACCGCCTTCTCTTCCTCTAGCCTCGCCCTCAAGTGTCATTGTAGTTCCCTCGTCTCGTGTTCGATCTTCAGTCTAGGTTTTTTTGGCAGCTTCACAGCAGAGCGTGCGCAATGAGATCCCATCGCACCACGGTCAGAGAGGATTGAAGCCGAATCGTCTTTTCTTCACTTCCAGCCCGTGGTAGGTTGGAGCGGCTCAATTTAGAAAGGATGTGAAGAGGCATGGTGTTGACGATGGAGCAGGTGTGAAACGACGTGTAGACTACGCTAAACTTAACTTATGAGGGGTGATGGAGGGCGAGCGGACGGATGATGGTTGTTCTTCCGGTTCGTTTGACGCAAGTCAAGTCGTTGCCTTCAAGGTTCGTGGCGATGTATGCCAAAGCACTATCCTTATGAAACGGTAGCAGCCAGTTAGAATCCAATTTGGCGCGATCGAGTGGTGATGCCTTGGCTGATGTCGTCAAATCGCATTCGTCTCGCATATGAGTCGCTGCTAGCCACGCGGAGCTAGACGAAGGATCCAAGTGTCATAGTCGCTCATCGTGGGCTGAAAGCGATGAAATCAGTGTGACCTTCGCAGAGGGTCACGCAGGGGCTGTGTGTGAGCTGCTATTGACACAGAGCTCGCTTAGAGGCTCTGCGGTGGTCTGCATCAGCCTCTATCTCAAGGGTCAGAGCCTTGGTATAACACCACACACCTCCATTCTCTTCCGATGTGGCCCCGTAGCACCCATGTGCAACATGCATGCGATGCAAACATCACCATGGCCATGCAGATGCCCTCTTCCGCGCTTTTCTGAGGTTGTCTCATCCGTATCACGAATCCCGAGGTACTTCCGACCGACGCCACCCTCAGCGTCCCCTCTCCTGGCAAAATCCTCTCCGCTCAAGCGCAGCACCAATCTCGCATCCACGGTTCCCAAGCATTCACTCGAGCATTTGGATGGGCAACTTGCTGACGATTCAGAGGTATACGCAGTGCGAGGAATGAGGCCGGGACAGAGAGACGCAGCGATGTCGACGGCGGTGCGAGACAGGATGAGCAGAGCATGCGATGCGGAAGCTGGAGCGGATGTGAGTTTGGTAGTGATGATGTAGACGGAACGGAAAGTGCGATGCGAGAAAGAGGAACCAAAAGGGAAGTTCAGCCACAACAGGTCCAGCTGTTGGGCGTGATGGCGGGCTGGTCGCTGCCGGCGAGGAGCTGATCGGCGTCGTGCGACGAGAGAAAGATGCTGTTGCGTTCGCGCTCGGCGCGGTCGTGCTCGATCTGGCTGCGACGCTCGACGAGCTTCTTGGTGACGGCGAGGAAGACCTCTTCGATGCCGCGGTCATCCTTGGCCGACACTTCGGAAACTTCGACGACATCCCAAGAGAGGCTGAAGCCAAACGCGTCCAGGTCGGCGGCGACGTCGCGGCCGGTATCGCTGCCTGCAGACCCACTGGAAGCGCCGCTGCTGCCAAAGCTGCTGGGCTTGAGCCCACCCGCCCCGGCGGACGGCGGCGTTGCAGCCTGACTGGATGTTCGTTGAAAGGCGGCAAGTCGGGAGGCAGATCCGATCGCCAGGGAGCCCAGGCCGCTCAGCCGTGACGAGGGCCGTGTAGGCGAGCCCGGACTGCCGTCCGAGTCGTTGGCGAAGCCTGGCGTAGGGAAGGTGATCGCCTGAGTCTGGTAGGGCTGGAGCCAGCTCTTGACGGTGGCGCGTGCGTAGTCGAGCTCGACCTGTCGCTGGGACCAGGCGAGATCGAGTTTGGCGCCGACGACGTGGATGACGAGATCGGAAGTCATGTTCTTCTTGAGCTCTTCGATCCAAGCACGCACGTCGAGGAAGCTCGCCATAGAGGTGATGTCGTACACAATCACGGCAGCGTGACTGCCGCGATAGTACATGGGGGCCATGCTGCGGAAGCGCTCCTGTCCTGCGGTATCCCAGAGCTGCAGGCGCACCTTTACGGCATCGACGATGAGCTTTTTGGTCAAGAAGCTGGCGCCGATGGTGGAAGGTGTTGAGGCGACGCTGAACTGGCCTGAAGTGTAGCGATGCACGAGCGAGGTCTTGCCGACGCCCTGCGAGCCGAGGATGACGACTTTGGCTTCGAGCTGGTTGTTGGGCAAGGTGCCACGTTCGCGGATACGGCTTGGGGGCGAAGAGACCGAGATGCCGCTAGCACCGTTGGCATGGGGCGTGTGCTGTTGAGCATAGGATAGGGTGCGGCTGGGGACAGGAGAGACACCGGCGATCTGCTGTGCGGGAACTGCGCGATCGAGCGAAGTTGGCGACACATTGGAGACGGTCTGTCGGCGCTGAGATAGCTTGGGAGCATGCCTGCCGCTGCTGGGGCCGTAGGTCATGGCGTTGGGAGGCGGAGACCGATGAGATGAGGAGTCGTCTGCGCGCTTCTGGGCAGCTGAGCTGATGCCTGTTGTGATGGTGTGGCTGCGTCGCAAGAAGCCTTCGTTACGAGTGTTGGCAGAGAAGGGGGCGCCCATCTGGCCGAATTCGCTCAGGCCCGAGTCGAGTTTTGGGCTGGTGGAAGAGCGCCGCGCGCGCGGTGGTACAGCGGCGGTGTCCGTGTGACTTGACGCTGGCCATGCATGCGAGGCGGAAGTGGGCGAGCGTGCGGGAGGACGGTCTGCGGTGGTGGAGTAGGCAGCCACGCTCGACTCTGCCAAAGGCTGGAGCGACTCGACAGCATTGCGCGAGGGAGCCCTGCCGAGGCTGGGATGCGAAGTGTGAAAGCGGGAGGTGGAGATGAAAGCACGACCGCTGTCTTGTTCGGTGAGCGAAGGGGATGCTGGTGCCGAGTTGAGGCTCTGCAAGCTGCGCAAGCGCGGTCGAGATGAGCGGCGCGCGTCGGGGCCACGGTACGTGCGCGGTGCGCTCGATTCCGCGACGGCGGTTGCGACGGCGGGAAAGGGCTTGTGGGAAGAGGCATTACCGGCGGTTGATGATTGTGCTTGAGTGTGCCTGGTCTCGCTGCTTGCTTCGGCTGATGCGGGCGTGGAAGTCTGACGCGAGAAGGGTGGAAATGATGGGAACTGGTGCTCCTTGGTCGGGGATGGTGTTGCCACGGGCGATGAAAACGCCGATGGGAAGGGGTGAGGCATTGTGCCGAGGACTACCTGTGCCGTCATTCTATTGTTGGCAAAAGTTGACCACTTGTTTCGCTACGCCTGTGGCTAAAGGTTTGCTGCTGTGTCGGCCTCGAGTTCGAGCTTTCCCTTTGGTGTGAATGGATGAAGTGTCGAAGGCGTATCGGATGATGGCGAAGCACGAAGGGGATGGCGAAGAAAGGCGAAGTCGAGGTGGCGCGAGATCTGGGTGAAGTCCAGAAGCAGAGGGGTGGCAGGAGGCGCTTAGCACGAGGCAAGCTGCAGGGATCGACAGGGTCCGTGAACCAACGGTTGGAAGCGCTTGCGAAGAAAGGGTCCGGGGGAGGATGGCGTATCGAAGGATGATCTACGCTCTGTGCGGAAGCGGGAGCGAGATGGCGAGCGCGGGTGCGATGCGAGTTGGGATTGACGGATCGGGAGGATGCTGGCTCCTGCGAGTGCCGAGCGGTGTGCGGGGAGAGGAGGAGCAAGGAAGATGCAAAGGCCAGCGCCAGCGCCAGATGCGAAGGTCTAGAGGCGGGTGGTGATGCGGAGGCGCATGCGATACATCAAAGTGGGTTCGAGGGCGAGGTGGGCGATGAGGTGTGTGCTCGAGCCGCAACTTGATTCAGAAGAAGCACCGTGTTGGAAGTCCGAGGCACGTCCAAGGGGTTGGTCGGGTCTGTGGCGGTATGCTGTAGCGTATGAGGCGGGCCGTGCAAGTGGAACCGTGCGCAGAAGCAAAGAGGGCGCAAGGCTGTGCGGACGAAGGCAGGCGAGGACCTGGCGCAACGGTTGGGGAAACGGAAGGGACGAACCAGGAACGGAAGCCGAGGTGGTGGCGAGGGTTGGTGGAGTCGAACCAATCTTCCTGAGACAGGGTCTTGTCTTTGATTTAGAGCTGCGGTAGCGCCGAAGCGAGGCTTGTACAGCGAGGAGGAAGGAGGATCCAGATGGATGGGGTGGGAGGGGCCTGACTGAGGAGGTGATGAGGCAAGGCAGCGCGACGAGTGCGTGCGGTGGGGAGGGGAGGCGCAGCGGGCAGCCAAGTGAGGAGCTGCAAAGGAAAGGTAGTTGGGAACGATGTGCAGCAACGGATGCGCCTGCACGACGGCCGAGTGCTGCGCAGCTGTGCAGGCGGGCCCAAATTGATGCAATCTGCGCAACTTTGGATGGACGACAATTGCACCCAACGAGATGCCAATCTTGCGATGCGTGGTCGACTCGACTGGTCTCGGCTGGTCTGAGCTGCTTTCAGGTAGAGATTGTGTCGAAGACCAGGCTCTATGGCAGCTCTAAAGCTTTCGGCTTGGCGGTGGCGCGCTGTGGTTGGGAACCTTGGAAAAAGCGCGGATCTATATTGTATGCGTGGTGCTGCAGGTGGGTGCAGTGAGAGGAATGCGGAGCGGAGAGGATGGCAGGATGGCAGGATGGAAGCGACGGTCGCAGATGGAGGACATGCAAGAAGCTGCAGGTGACAGCGAGGTGGGATAGTAATATGTTGCGTCGAGGCGTGGCCACGGTGGGCGTCGTTGATGAAGGGTGGGCGATATCAGCTGCACATCCGCGCATTTGGCTGCATCTCAGCTGCACTTGGCTGCGCTTAGCTGCACTTTGGCTGCATCACCCTGCACCGCGCTGCGCCGCGCTGCAACCGACGCTCTTTGGTTGCAGCAGCGCGCCTGGCCCACCGGCCAAAAGACGCAGCCGTTGCGACCAGCACTTTTTTAGCCCCTCTTTTTCCAGCACGCCGGGCCATGCACACCGTCGGCTTGGCCGTGCCGGGACAGCATGCGCTCGTGCTTCCGGTCAAGCTCGAGTCTGCCAAGCTATTGTCGAGCTGCCATCAACTGCCCAAATCATGAGCATGACTCGGCCCTGGGCTTAGCCAAGCCACCGCGGATCGCATTGGACAGTAGAGTGTCGATCGACGAGGGCACCACCCACAACACACGCCCAGAGAAACTCGTCCGGCTCTTTTTTGTTTTACAAAAATAAAAATACGTTGACGGAAAACTCAAAAAGAATGCGAGCCTGGACACTCGCGGCGGCTCGAGACAGAGACAAAGGGATGGCCGACAAGGCCTCACGGTTCGGTGGCTTAAGCTCAGCCTCAAGCTCAGAACAAAAGGGGCCGAGTGTGCAGTATCGCATCGGAAGGAGCGACAGAGCGATGCGAAACGGGCCAGCGTCGCGATCGCAACCGCCAGGGTCCAAATCTGTCAGCTGGGCGTTTCTCGAAGTGGAAAGAAGCACGTCACCTCGTGCTGTCCGTCTTTCTCTCGGCCTGCCCTTCTGTCGCCTTCGGCTCTTCCGACGCGATCCCTCACTGCTGTCCACTAGTATAGGAGCTCATCCTGGCTTGGCGTGCAAGAGGGCTGGTGTGCGTGCCGGACGCAGGCGGGAGATCCGACGACGGTGCGCGCGGAACTGCCAAAATCGCCCCAAGTCAGGGGCGCCAAGCACGTTGCATTGGACGATATGAGTCGGGGCGCCCGTGTGGGGTGGTGCCGCTCGGTTAGCTCAGATGACGGCTGTCTGTCTGACCCGCCCCTCACTCTCTCTCGCTCTCCTTCACTCTCTCTGGCGCGCGTTGAGGCGGAGCATTATGTGTCGAGCACCCTCCCGCTGGCAGCGTTGCGTTCCCCGCAGCCTCGCATGAAGCGGGCGCGGCAGAGGTGAGTTCCTCGGCGCGCCTCGCTTGCGTTGGCAAGTTGGGCCTCTCACATTGCTCGGCTGGCAGTGACTCGTAGCCCGAACCACCTTTGACCCGTCAAATCCCTTTGTTGGGCGGGCTGACAGCGACCGACTTGCCCGTCACCCAACTCGCCTCCACGCTCCGCTCAACGCGAGCCAAGGTCCGCCTCGCCCAGTGTCGAAAGGCTGCTGGAGCCAGACGTGCGGAGGAGGCGGTGAGGATACCAGTTCGGCTAGCGCTCCCCACACGCGCTTGGCGCTAGTGCGGCGGCTGAATTTCATGCACCTACCTCATTGCACAGCTTTACCTCGCTCGTTGGCCCCCTTCGTATCATGAAGCGCTGTCATATCCTTGCAGAGCACGCCGATGTATGTCCGGCTGCAAGCACGAGCTGGTGGCAAAATGCAATCACCAAGCCACTCCGCTTCGGATAATGATGCCGTGGTCGCCACCTGCGCTCGCGTCGGAGTCGCAACCCAAATGGTGGCGTATGCCAGCGGGTCTGGACTCGCAGCTACACCAGCTTGCTTGCCAGCTGGCTTGACCCCCGCGGCGAATGATCCACTGGCTGGTGGATTCTCCATGGACGCATGATCAAGCTCGGCCTTGCTGCGGAGAGCCAATTTCGCCGCGCCACCTTGGGTCTGAATGGTACGCTGTCGCCTTTGGACCCTGCATCGCAGAAAGACGCAGGGTCTCGTGCGATGGGCTCGAGCATTGCCCCACATCCAGCCACTCGTCCGTCCCGCGCAAAGAGAGAGAGAACGTGAAAAGTCGTCCTACTTCAGTATCTGATGTGTGATATCGCGGAGCATCAGCTTCAGAAAGCGTCCAACGGGTCAGACTTGATCTGGATCCTCACATGATCACGCAAAGGTCCCATCTATGAATAGATGCTTGACTACGCAGAATCAGACAAGCGACTCGCTAGCACTGAAGTGCTTGCGGCTTGAAATGAAGCCATCGCCAGTTACCATCCGGTGTGGTGGCGGGCGTGTGGAGTTCAAGGCTGGGTCTGCGGAGAATGACCGCTTCGACATCAGCGGGCTTGTGGCTCTTGCCGAGCGTCAGCCAGCAGCGTCAGGCCCTGCAGCCCCGCGGCTATGATTCGGGAGCAGCCTAAAATCTCGCGTGTGGTGCTCAGGGTCCTTGCACGCGAGGGTCTTCAGATGGTCATGTGACTTTGGCGCTTTCCGAGAGTGTGTTACACCTTCACGAGGCACAATTTAGCACTCGCCAAATTGCTCGGCGAGATGTCAAGACAGCAAAATGTCCGAAGCACGCCATCGCTACAGCGGATGGTGTGCGGGGCTCGACCAGCAAGGTGCCATCGAGAGCGAGTCTGGTGTCAGTCAGCGCGCCCGCTCTTTCAACGCGGCCTCCTCTCCACACACGCGCACGGCCCAGGCTCAGCTCAGCGCATTTCTTCTAACGCCGTTTCTGACCCTGGCGAGCGCTTCTGGCGCTGTTGATTGCCGGATCGGCTGCATTTCGTTCGCCACTCTTCTAGACTGCGCAGAACCAAGGATTCGTGCCGCGTGTCTTCGGATGGCGAGATCCCCTGAGCTTTGAGTTGAGACGCCAAGATCCTACAAGAAGCAGAAAGATTGATGCACGCTTACCTCTCAACCATCAACAACTGTCAACTGCTCTGTTTCGATCATCCATACTCATTGACGCTTTCAAGATGCCTGGCCTTCGACTTGGATCCATTGCTCCCAACTTTACCGCCGAGACCACCCAGTAAGTTTGCATTCCCCCACACATACAACGAGCATGAATGGTTTTGACTGACTCACGGTTGGACTTGTGTGTTTGCAGCGGTGTGCTCAACTTCCACGAGTACCTGGGTGACAGCTGGGGAATCCTCTTCTCGCACCCGGATGACTTTACGCCCGTTTGCACCACCGAGCTCGGTGAGGTTGCACGCAAGGCGCCCGAATTCGAGAAGCGCGGCGTGAAGATCATCGGACTGTCGGCCAACGACATTGCATCGCACGACCGATGGATCAAGGACATCAACGAGGTGGGCAACACCTCGGTCAACTTCCCCATCATTGGCGACAAGGACCGCAAGGTCTCGACCGAATACGACATGCTCGACGCACTCGACCCCACCAACGTCGATGCCAAGGGTATCCCCTTCACCGTGCGTGACGTGTTTGTGATCGACCCCAAGAAGGTCATCCGCCTCAAGATCAGCTACCCCGCCAGCACCGGTCGCCACTTTGACGAGATCCTGCGTGTCATTGACTCGCTCCAGATCGGCGACAAGTACCGCGTCACCACGCCCGTCAACTGGCAGAAGGGCGATAAGGTCATCGTCCACCCCTCGGTCCAGGGCGAGGAGGCCGAAAAGCTCTTCCCCGGCTACGAGACCGTCAAGCCCTACCTCCGATTCACCAAGGACCCCTCGGCCAACTCGGCCTAATTCAAGCCTTGCCCGCAATCTACTTGATTTATGCACCCTCGCACTTGTAATGCACAAAACGATTCCCCCTAGCACAACGCCTTCGCTCTAAAGCAGGGACGAGACTGGAAGACTGGAAAAGACATGGAGATGCGATTGCACGGCGAACAAAGACAAAGATGCGTTTCAGGCCTAGGCGAGAGAGGAGTTCAAACAAGCGAGCGAGTCTTCTAGTTGTGGTCGCGCTTCCACGCGAGGTACTCGTCGTAGGTGCGCGAGACCTTTTGGGAGCGATACCTGCGTACGCGGAGGGCGTTTCTGATGTCGTCGGTGATCCTGCCACTGAAGCCGGCCTTGCGGATGGCCGAATCGATGGCCTCTTGCTTTGTCCAGCCCTGGTCCGGGATGACATCTGGCAGGTAGGTGGCGGTGAGGAAATTGGGACCTCCAAGCGCGGACTTGGAGAATCGCGATGATCTGGTGGATTTGGGTGGAGCCGGGGTTGATGCGCCCGAGCCAGACGAGGAGCTGGCGCTGTCCTCGTTGCCTCTCGCCAGCAGAGGCTTGGGTGCGAGCGCCGGATTGGGCAGATGGATGTAGATGCCGTGCACGCCCACGTCCCAGTCGAGGTAGTCGTCGCAGTCTTCGAAATGCGTCAGCAGCGAGACGCCGCACTCGAGGCGAGCCAGCTCGGACGACGAGATGGGCGAAAAGCGACGGTCCTTGAACGCGGCGATGCTGGCGTACTCGGCGAGACCCTGCGATAGCGGATAAGGCTCAAAGGTACCGATGCAGCCGCGCAGACGCGGAGTGGCGGTGGAGGGAGCCGACGAGAGTATCGACCTGCGCGCAGTGGAGCTGTGCGGAAAGATGTTCCAGGTGACAAAGAGGGGGTACTCGTTGCCGTCGTCCTCGAACGGCGCAACAGGTGGGCGTGAAGAGTACGAATTCGAGTTGAGCTCGTCTTCGATGACCGCGAAGCAGTAGTAACAGTGTTCAGCCAGGGCAGCCGAGGGCTCGCTGTCGGATTGCGATGGTGCCATTGCGATTGAGTTCAAAGGAGGGAGAAAGCCAGATAGTATGATGCAGCGACCGCAGAGATTGTCCAAAGCTTGAAGCGTGGGAAAGTCGGGCCGGAGCTTGCTTAGATCGTCAAGAGACGCTCGAGAGGAAGCAAGGAAATGTTCACAGAAGATGCTTTCGAAGGTGACCGGGGTTTCGATTAGGACTGGGATTGGGACTGGGACGGCGACGTGGAAGCCAGCTCGCAACGACGCCAGGAGGGAAGGAAGTGGTTGGGGCTGCTACGGTCGCTGCGTTGCTACAGAGACGATGATGGTAGTGATGGGCGTGCCTGGCTGCGCACGGCTAGACGTTTGGCTGCGCGAGCGCTTGGACCCTGCGTCGAGGCTAGGGTGAGCGGATAGCGGAGCCTCTCGTCCCGTTGCCCAAGGCAAAAAGCAAAAAGGTAAAATTAAAAGTGTCCCCAAAAAGACACACTGAAAAGGCATCCCGAAAATCCTAGGGGGCCCGAAATGTGCATGGCCGAGGTGGTGAGAGTCCAGCCTCTAAACTAGATGCTGGCGGATGAAAGAGCAGATCACCCGATATGGACCACTCCCGACTCGGTATGGCGGCTTAATCCGACTCGAGCCGGATTGGGGCGCGGGCACAACGAGCGACGATGACTGGCGGGCCCAACAAGGCGCCACGCAGCATCGGGAGGAGGCCGACATGACATCAGCGCGCCTTGGCTCGCAGCCGCGATTTCTCCACTTTTATTTTTCTGGCAACTGCAGTGCATCGCACGTTTTGGGACGTGCGCAACTGTAAGGCTGCATCCCGAAACAAAATGCCGAGGCTGGTCGCGATTGCAAGGCTGCGGGCAGGCCAACGTGCACGCGCCAACGCATCCTCCCAAACACGGTACCCATCCATCGGCCACGTCGGGTTCGGAGCAGCCGTGTCGTAGTCAGTCGCGAGGGACCAGCTTCATAGAGGGAAAGACGGGCTGTCAGTTCGCGTGTTCGATTCAAAAGACAGGCCGAGAGCGAAAGCTGGCCGAGAGCTCTGAGAGAGAGAGAGAGAGAGCTTGAGCTGGCACCAAAGATAGAAGTCGCGGGTAGTAGGCGACGCCCGTGAGAGCGGCGTTGGCTGTCGCTGGCGATCGCGGCAGTTGGAGCCAGCCCTCCCCCCCCTTTTCTCAGCCGCGCCCCCTCTCGCGCTCTCCTACCGCGTGTTGGTCTGGATTACAAATAGACTGGCTCGAGTCTCGGCTTTGGTTGCTCAACCGGCTGCTGAGCGTGCTTTGCATCCTTGCTTCCATCCACATCCATCCTTCCCCGTTTTGATATCTCGTCAACCATGTCCAACCTTCCCGGCCTCCTCATTGACATCGTGAGTACACCCACCGCAACGCGAGTGTATACGCTCAAAGCGAACCGCGCGCTGACCATATTCGCATCCTTGCATCCACCCTGTCGCTGCAGCCGCGCAACCCCATCCTGGCGGTGGGCATCCCCGTCGCCGTGGGCGTGGTGAACGGCTTTGCCACCAAGTCGTCCAACTACTCTGCCGACTCGGTGTGGTACAAGTCGCTCAAGAAGCCCAGCCTGAACCCGCCCAGCAGCTACTACGGCATCGTGTGGCCCGTGCTGTACGCCTCGATGGGCTGGGCCTCGCACCTCACCGTCAAGGCGCTCGACCGCACCCCGCCCGGCCTCGGCCGCGACACGGCCAAGAAGGCTCTCTCGCTCTACTGGATCCAGCTCGGCCTCAACGCGCTCTGGTCGCCCCTCTTCTTCGGCGCCGGCAACGTCGGTCTTGCGCTCGTCAACATCGGCGCGCTCACCGGAACCGTCGGTTACTGGGCTGCCACCGTCAAGGACGTCGACGAGACCGCCGGCCTCCTCGCCATTCCTTACGTCGGATGGCTCGCTTACGCCACCTACCTCAACGCCAGCATCTGGTGGCAGAACTACGGCAACGCCAAGTTCGGCAAGCTCAAGAAGGAGGCCAAGGACCTCTAAAGCTCCCGAGCCCAAATGTGCGCGTGTTGATTCAATCGGCTTCCTGTATTCTATATACTCTGCCCACGTAGCCCCGCCGCCCAATCGATGGTGTGGTGAATTCAATCCAATCGCGAAAAAAAAAGTCGTATAGGTTTGGTCTAGGCTTGACGCACGGAGCTGCGGTCGGTATCGACGCTGTCGCGGCGGTTCTTGATGGGGATGAATTGGCGGTCGGGATCGTGCTGGCCAAAGAAGACAGTGGAGCCTTCGACCATGCCGCGTTCGACGGTGTTGGTGCGGCTACTGTGTGCCTGGAGCTTGCTCATGGCCTCGTCAAAGTCCATGTGCGTGGTGAGCGGACGTCTTGGTAAGGCGGTAAGGGCGTGGCGTGCATCGAGGTTGATGCTGAGGATGTTGCTCGAGTGGGCGCCTTCCGAGACGCTGATGAGCAGCGAGTACTGCTGTTGCGAGGTAGGCAGGGATGAGGTGGACGATCCATCATGCAGGCTGCTCGATGCACTACCCGGGGTGTTTGTGGAAGATGTGGGTGTGGTGGATGAGTTGCGCTCGTACACCTCAAACGTGATGCTGGCAAAGTAGTCGAGGGGTGGGATCTTTTGCATGACCACATTGAGCTCGGAAGCGAGCACGAGGTTGAGCAGCGTGTGAATGTGACTCTCCTTGGTGAAGTAGAGACTGCAAATGCCCTTGCTCTCCTTGGCGCCCTCGAGGTCCTCGACGATGTTCTTGAGCAGAGGCATGGATGTGAGGAATCCGATCTCCTCCTTCTCCTCGGGCGTGATGCCGTACTCTCTCGGACAGATGAATTGGAACAACGCGAGTGCCTTGCGGTACAGCTCGTGCAGATGCGTCAGCTTGCGGTCCAGATCCGCATCCGTTACCGCTGCATCCGCAAAGACGGTCTCGATGAACTGGCGGTTGTGCAGACCATCGTGGCTCAGCATATCGTACAGCTCCGAGGATCGCGATGGATCGTGCGGATCCTCTTCAAAGTCGTTGAACAGCTTCTCCCAGCGCTCGCGGAAGAGCTGCGGCGTCTCGTGCGTGCACCACCTCGTCTGCACCCTCTCAATCCCCTTGCCCAACGTCTTGTAGTTCTGTCGCATGATCTCGCGCAGCTTACCCAGCAGTGCAGCGATATCCAGCGCCAACCGCGCCGGGGGTGGCAAATCCTCGGGCCAGTCGTCGGGCACCGTGCCAGCTTCGGGCGAATCGGGTCGTAGCGAAGCCTTGAGCTTCTTCTTGACGACGTCCATGACGTCCTTGGCGGCATTGCTGTCGTCGAGCAGATCCTTGCGGATGATCATCTCCTTTTCGCCGCTCGACTCGTCGAGGAAGGCGGCGGCAAAGATCTCGGCGCTGGCGGTGACGCGACGCTCGGAGGAGGTGTAGACGGTGCAGTTGGAGAGCGCGTCGGCGTTCATGATGATCATGTCCTTGCGCATGTTGTTGCCAAACTCCTTGGCCTGGTGGCGCGCCGCATGCGAGAACTCACCGCCCCACTTGATGATGAGCTGCATCTTGGCCAGCTCGCCCGACTGCTTGTCGAAGCTCGGCTTGATCTGGACCTTTGTGCCGGGCATGTCCTTCTTGCGGTTGATGAGCTGGATGATCAGTTCGAGGTCCTCGACGTTGGCGCCGGGAAGGGCGAGCGCCTCCGAGGCGGCGGTGGAAACGAGGTCGAGCTGGGTGCGCAGGATGATCTCCTCCCTGCGGCCCTGGAGGAGGGCGATGAGGGGCGCGGCCCAGGTGTCGGAGGGCTTGAAGGAGCGCTTGAGCTTCTGCTTGGGCGTGCGGTCGCCGTGGCGGAAGACGGTGACGGAGGCCTTGAGGTTCCAGGCGGAGCGTTCGCGCTCGCGCGGGCTTGCACTGCCGACGCCGCTGCCCGAGCTGCCGATGGGACGTCGAACCACCTTGTCGTTGCAGAAGCGGCTGAGGATGTCTGCGCACTTGTCGTAGTAGAAGTCGTTGCCCTTGACGAAGCTCCAGCCGTTGACGTCGATGACGTAGCTCTTGCCGCCGACGCGGAGCAGGTCGAAGCCGCAGATGTTCTGCTTGAAGGCGGTGGAGATGGCGGTGGCCATTTTGATCTCTTCCGGGGTGAGTTTGGTGATGTAGCGGATCTCCTTGCCGTCCGGGTTGCGCTTGACGACGCCGTCGACGACGGGCGACTTGCGCGTCTCTGCATGGACAAAGTGCGGGCCGATGGTGTAGACCTTGATGTCCTCTGCATTGTCCACGTCCATGAACTCCTCGTAGATGTACGAGCCGTCGGTGCGCGGGTGGACGAGGTTGGGGTCGTACTCGGACGACTTGTTGCCGACCTTGCGGAAGAGGCGACGACCTCCGCCGCCTTTGGCCTTGGGGAAGTAGATGTGGATGTTGTGGTCCTCGCCGGAGACGGGCTTCTCGACAAAGGGCTTTGCGATCTTGTTTGCGCCGATGACGAGCTGGTCGTACGACTCGAGGCGGCACTCTTTGGGGTCGCGGTCCTTACGGAGGTCTGCGCCGAGTCGGGTCTTGAGGTCGTCGATGATGGCATCCTCAAGGTCTGGGCCGCCGTCGCGGTCGACCTCGAGACGGCGCGGGGTGGGTACGCCTACGCTGTCGAGGATCTGGAGGACGGCACGACGGTCCCAGAGGACCTGCTGGAGGCGGAGGTCGTTGACGAGGACGGGCTTGCGGAGGTCTGCGTAGGAGATGGCCTTCTCAAGTGGGAAACCGGTGGAGAAGAAGGAGATGAGCACGTCTACGATGGGCCAGTCCTGGACGGGTTCGTCGAGGATGACCTTTTCGCCAAAGATGGTCACATCGAATTCTTTGGTGCTGATGAGGCGGTTGAGGATGTTTTGCATGGGCTTGGAGCGCGCCTTGCGGTCCATGGCGGCGACGCCCAGCTGTATACGCTCCATGTTGGGCGAGTGTATGCTTTGGATGGGATGATGAGCGGGAGGGTGGCCGCCTTCTTCTGCAGCTCGGCGAGATATGAAATGACCGTGCGAAAGGCAGGGAAATAAAAAATCGAGCAAGGGTTTCTCACCACCGAAGACGTCACTGCCCGGCAATACCCGCGCATCCTCGGCAGAATCGTTCCAACTGTCTCTTGGCCCAAGGGTCAGTCTCGGCCTGGGTAGTCGCAATCTGTACGCCGCTTCTCTGCGTTCTATGGATCTTGTGGGATCCGCACTCTTTGCTGGGGAGCATGTGCAGCTGCCTTGTCTGGCAGTGGCTGCGGGACGTGCACGTGCGCTTTCCCTCATGAATAGGATCTGAGACCCGCCGGCCATCACTTCACTCAAGCCTTGAAGCTGCGATACTCGAAAAGCCCCTTTTTGCGTTGATTTCAAGCGCGATTTTCGTGATTTAACGCACATTTCGCCAAAAAAACACACTGACCCAAACGTGGTGCTGTGGTGATGCACCCTTCCAGCCGCACAGAGCGCTTGCATGTCAGGCACGCGTCTCTCTGGAGGGGTTCGAGAGGAGGTGTTGTTGTTGTGGTGCGCTGGCTGAGCCTATCTCGAGCAACACCACCATCTCTTGGGGCTGCAGCACCATGCCACGTCCACACTCGATCCGCTCATTGCATATGCCGCCGCATCGCACGCACGATGCCAGCGGCCAGCCCTTCCCCGCCGCACCGCCCTCGCCCTCGCTCTCCACCACCACCCGGGCGTCGCTCGACTTTCCCTCGCGTCCAGCGGTGCTCATCACGCGCGCCGACCTGCGCACTTCACTAGCAGCCTACGAGGCGCTGCTCGCATCCGCCAAGGCGTACACCTCGGCGATGCTCGCCATGGCCAAGGCGTCGTCCGACCTGGCGTGTGCGCTCGAGACGTGCGCACGCGTCAAGGGCGCCCACGACTCTGGGCCCGCACTTCAGGCAGCGAGCGGGCTGCACTTTCTCAAGAGCAACTACGAGCAGGTGCTGTGCGACACCTTCTGGAAGGACTTTTCCATCCCGTTGCTCAGCCACTACGACACCTACCGCTCCGCATGCACCGAGCGCCAGGTGGTGCACGACAAGGCGGTCACCGAAAAGTCCAAGCAGCTCAAGGAGGCCGAGGCGCGCAACAACCGCGCTGGCCGCAAGAAGGAGCGCGACCTCAACTCGTTCCGCCGCGCACTCGCCGAGCTCCAGTCGCACGTCGACGCCATCGACGATCTCAAGGCGCAGTACTACAACGAGGTGCTCGACGCCGAGCACGAGGTGTGGCAGTTTATCGAAACCAAGGTGGCGCTCATCGTGCGGTCGCAGGTCGAGATCTCCGAGAGGATCAGCTCCAAGGGGCTCAACGATCCCGTGCTCGAGCAGATGCTCGCCACAATTCCGGATCCGTTCGGCAGCTACGGCCCTGCCAAGCACGACGGCGAGATCTTTAGCATCCTCCCACCCATCTCGCTGCTCAGCTCCGGTGCCAACAGCATCCACAACACCAGCACAGAGGCACCAACCAACGAGACCAGCGTCACCGACGCAGACCCCACGCCCGAAGACGCCAAGCCGTCCACTGCCTCGGCGTCGCATGCGAGCGCGAGTGCGAGTGCGACGAGCGTGCTGCCACCCAACATCATGTCGCCATCGACGCCAAGCAAGGGTCTGTCGAGAGCGAGCTTTGCTGGTCACAAGAACTCCTCGGCGGCTGCAACTCCCACGCGCGCTTCGGCGGGCAAAGCTACTTCGGACGAGCTGCCGTCGTCTTCCACGCCCAAGCCATCGCGTGCAGCCGAGACGCAGGCGAGCGCGGCGAGTGCAGCCACGCCAAAAGCAAGCGGGGCCAACGCCAGCGGTGGCCTAAGTGGGCCAACTCATGTGGCGCGCGACTCGTTGCTCGGTCTGTCGGCGGTGTCGGAGGCGACCACGGCGATCTCCACCTCGGACGGCAGCGCACACACCGCCTCGGGAGGTCTGTTCGGGTCGGAGAGCGTCGACTTTGAAGAGCTTCTGTCGCGCGAGCAGCATCGTCAGCACGACGCGGGTGCTGGTGCAGCCGACAGTGCAGATGCGCGCGATGCTGCCACATCCGGTGCGCCAACGCACGACGCAGCGCAGGGCGACGACGACGAGGCCAACGCACAAGCTACTGCAGCCGGACGTCTTCGCCAGGTGCTCAGCATTATCGAGGAAGACTCCAATGGTCCCCACAGCCGTGCCGCACGAAGCACCGACGCTTCGCGACCCGTATCGTCCATCTACGATGCTGGACCCGACCCCTTTGCCGACCATACGCGTGAAGAGCCAACGTCCGACTCCAAGGCATCTCGAGACGAGGCCGAAAAAGATGCAGCTTCGCGCCATTCCCGCACGCCATCCAAAGCGAGCATCGACTAAGATCCCCCATCCCTTCGCTATTTGATGACTATAACGAACCGTGTAACGACATGCTGGACATGCAGACTAGCCAATCCGATATGATACCCCCTGATTACCCCCTTGCGAGTCATCGTGTTGAGAAAGCGGTGCAGTTGGGTGTGTATGCTGAGGGCAACGTCACTGCGCGTTCGCTGGGGCCAAATGCATGAAAACGTAAAAGTGCGTGGAACAGAGCGCGCTGGCAACCACTTCTGATTCGCTCACGAGACCCTGCACATGCACAGCCGCAGCCAATCTCAACAAAGGCGCCAAGGTACATCACACGACACCATCAATGATCCATCGCAAGGGCTGTGGATTCTGGCCAAGGAGATGTGCAAGCATAGCGGGGATGCTGGCTGTCGAGGGTTCCAAGGCAGGTCCCAAGGGAGGGTTGGAAGGGGGAGGGCAAGGGAGAGCGATCACTCGTAGTGCGGGCCATGCCAGTCGAGTGCAAACAGAAAGAGCGAGAGAAGCAATGCAAGGTAGACTGGTCGTGTGCCTTGTGTGTTGAAGGGTGTTTGGGGAAATGTGGAGGTGATTCGGCGGATGCGGGCCCATGCGTCTCACGCGTCACTGGGCGCTGCGCCTGGGTGCATCCCTTCTCTGCCTCGCGCCCAGACCACCGTTCTCGACCCCAGCTCAGCCGACCCGCTCATCCCCCTTCCGGTGCGTATTTAACTCTGACCCTCGCTCGGCTCACTTCCTGTCGCTCATCCACCATCCATCCAACCCAACATCCTTTCTCCCAACCGTTCAACGCAACTTTCATCACAAAAATGAAGCAGTTCCACAAGGTCGTATTCAAGCCCGACTCGCAGTCCACCGACGAGTTCATGGTGATCGTCAACGGCGACGAGTACAAAAAGTGGATCAAGGGCGACAAGACCATCCCCCTCGCCGACGTCGTGGACTCTTTCGACGTCTTCCACACCGGCACCGGTGCACAGGGCATCATGGGTCGTCCCTCCAAGCAGCTCCTCGACACGGTGTTCGAGAGCCACAAGGACGTCGATGTCGTCACCCACATCCTCGAGCGTGGCCAGCTCCAGACCGCCTCGCAAAAGGAGGCCTACTCGACAACCAACGATGCAAAGCAGGGCCAGAACACTACCTCCAAAGGCTCCGGCGCCGGTTTCGGCGGCCGATAAATCTGCCCCCCTCTTTCCTAAAGATTGCTCGCAATTAAGCCCGGCACAATTATGAAACATCGATACCTGTTCAACCATTTCACACAAAAGCACAGAATCGCGAGGGAAGTAAGAGAAAGCCCATTGCATGAGGTTTGAATTGTTTCGGTTTCGGAGGGGTTAACGACGACGACGACCGCCAAAGGCACGAGCGGCTTCGCGGCGGTTTCGACGCGAGGCGCGGATGTTGGCCTCCTCGAGCTTCTCGAGATCGTCGTCGTTGAGTCGTTCGAGCAGCGGGCCGAATTCGCGCGACTCATGCCAGTCGCGCCAGATCGCTTCTAACGGTCGTGGTCCACGCGAAAGAATCTCGCGCACCGTGTAGGAAGCATTGTGCAGCCGCTGCGACGCACTCAACACCGGCTCCACTGCCGTCCCTGAAGGCGTGGCTGCTCCCGATACACTCACCACCGCATCGAGCATATTCGAGAGGCGTGCGGATGATCGTGTCGCCGGTGCGGGGGTGGAGGCAGGTTGGATGGCGGGTGTTGAGGTTCCTTCGCGTGTCGGCGCAGCTGTAGCTGTGGCCGTAAGGTGCAGTGTCTCGACGTCTTCATCGTCGTCATCGTCGGCACCGGGAGCAGGAGTCGTGCGCGCCTCCTCCTCGCCTGTTACCGCGTCGACATCCACCGACCCGCGCGCCGACGTTTGCTGCCCTTCAGCACCAGCCTTGGCCTGCTCATCTGCACCCGGCTGCACCGAAGGCTCGCGCGTATTAGCTCCACCAGTGGCGTTGGCCGACACCACCTGCGACTGAGCCTCGGAAGCACTGGTGGCGCGCTCGAGCCTCTTGCGTTGCTTGTCCACCTTCTCGGCGTGCAGCTCTGCCCACGCCTGCTCGATCTCGCCCTCCTTCTCCTTGAGCACGCGTCCGCTACCCACAAGCCCGAGCTCGAGCGCCGCGCGCTTGTGGTGGATAAGCTGCTCGCGCACGCTGTTGGCAATCAACGCAGCCGCCTCGCCCGACAACCCCAGGTCGTCGCACAGCTTGCGTGCAAACGACTCGGGCGTCAGCGGCGAACACAGATCCCACTCGAGCCGATCGCGCAGCATGTGCCGCAGAATCTGCACCTCGTAATCCACAATCACGCGCAGATCATCCTCGAAATCGCCCAGCCCTTGGCCAGCGTCCAGCCGCTCCGCCATGCGTTTGCGCCACGCTCGCTGCTCGTCATCCCGTCGCTCGAGTCCCCAATCCCACGACCGACCCTCCTTGACCAGCTCCTCCTGTGGATCGTACTGCGCGCGCTCCGTCACAGGTAACGCAATCTGACCCTCCTGATCCTGCAGCCGCGCCGAAGCCCATACGCCGCCCGCTGCAGGCTCCATCTCGATATCCGCCACACCCGTCGCGTCGTCGATCTGCTGGTTGATCATGTTCGTGATCTGCGTGGCGTACGGTTCGACGGGGATGTCCAGATCCTCGAGCAGCAGCCGCGCAAAGTGGTGCGGCGAGATGAGCCGCTCGTTCATGTTCCACGTAAACGAGTCTTTGATGCGGTACTGTTCGGCCTCCAGGTCGATCTTGATGGGCACGAGGATTTCGTTGCGCCCCGCCTGGCGCGCCAGGTCGTCGTCGTTGTGGTAGACGTGGTTGGTGCGGTGGAACATGCGCTTGGCCACCACCCTCGACGCCGGTGGCGGCAGTCCGAGGTAGGCGCGCGACGAATCGTCGTCCTCGTCCTCGAGACGACGCTTGGAGCCGCCGCGGGCGCCATCGTCCTCGGTGCCCGTGGCATCCTCCTCAAAGTCGTCGTCCGAGCTGCCCGCCTCGGCGTAGCGGATGTAGCCTGCCGCAGCTCTTCGGCGGCCGCTCGCGCGTGCGGCGCGGTACGGTGTGGAGCCGCCGGCGTATTCGTGTGTCGGGGTGGCGAGCGGATCGAGCGGTCGGCCCGAGGGGTCGTACCATTCGGACTGCGGCATGGATTGGAGCAGGTTCGTGGTGCCTGCCTTGATGCGCGACGGAAACGTGCTGTACATGGCCTGCGGCACGGTGGGCGCCGAAGCCGCTGTGCCAAACGGACGCGGTGGCGCCACCGACGTCCCCGGAGCAACAGGTGCCGCGCCACGACCCACAACATACACGTTCGGGAGCGATTGCAAGCTGAGCTGCGAGATCGGGTGTGGTGCCGGCGCCTCCATGGCCATGTGCGGTCGCTGATGCGCAAAGTTCTGTGACGACGGGGGTGCGAATCCAGGCACAGGCTGCGGCGTCATCGGCTGCTGAAAGGTGGCGCTAGACGAGTAGCCTGCCTCGAAGCGCGAAGGGGTTGCATTGCCGTTTGCCATGGCGACGGGCGGGACGATGGCCGCCGATGCTGCCGCTGCGGACGTGGACGGCGCAGGCGTAGGTGCGGGCGAAGGGAGCGTCGATGTGGATTGACGCGTGGAGCGCCGCGGACGATCCATGGCGGCTGTGCAGGATGTTGGCTGCTCTGATCGCTGTAGCGTCCGGATGTGGTAGCAAGGCGCAGCGCCGCTGGTGATGCCGACGGATGATGGTTAGCAGAAGCAACCGAAGCAACACGATCGCTCCCTCCTTTCCAACAAAGCCCAAAACGCAATTCGCACAAAAACGCGTTGAGAAGCGTGTGGTGCCGCCCCCGCCCGCTCCTTCGCAATCGGCAGATCAGCTTGCACCACCTGCCCGACCTGCTCGCCCGATCTAGCCCTCCACCACAGCTCGCGGCGGAATTTTCAGCTGCCCAACACCGCCGCACTAACCTTTCTTCTCTCCGTCCACCTTTCACTGCTTCCGACTCTCGCGCACATCGATGCTCGCGCCTTCCGCAAGGGCTGTGCAGCGCATTGCTCTGCGTGCTCGCTCCGCGAGGGTGGCAGCAGCATGGCCCAGCTCCGGCCCATCACGCCTCTCGCTCCGGCCATACGCCACGACACACGCCCCTGCATCCTCGTCATCCCAGCAGCATGACCAACGAACCGGCAATGTGGCAAGCTCCAGCCAAGACGCATTCTATGGCGCCTTTCCTGCACGCACACACGCCTGTGGCGAGCTGCGTCCCGAGCACGCAGACCAGGACGTCATTCTCACGGGCTGGATCCAGTCGTCCAGACAGGTCTCCAAGCAGCTCGCGTTCTTCACGGTGTTCGACCACTCCGGCTCTGTGCAGCTCAAAGTACAGCCTACCGACACAACTCCTGCGCTACTGGAAACTTTGGCAGCAATTCCCTTACAAAGCGCCGTGCTGATCCGTGGCCGAGTGGCGCTGCGCCCCGTCCAGGACTCGAAAGCGACCATGGGTACGGGCGCTGTCGAAGTCATCCCACACAGCTTCACCCTCCTCAATCCAGCTACGCGCGACCTGCCCTTCCATCCGTCCGACTCTTTGCATGCCGACGGTGTTTCGACCGAGCTCCGTGCGCGCTACAGATACCTCGACCTTCGCCGGCCCTCGCTCGCAAACAACATCCGACTCCGCAGTCGAATCACGCACGCCGTCCGCAACCATCTCTACGACAATGGGTTCCTGGAAATCGAGACGCCTGTCCTGCTTCGCTCTACTCCCGAGGGCGCACGCGAGTTCCTCGTGCCTACCAGGACGTCTTCTTCCGAGCCGGCGTTCTACGCGCTGCCGCAGTCGCCGCAGCAGCCCAAGCAGCTCCTCATCGCGTCGGGCGTCACGGACAGGTACTTTCAGATCGCAAAGTGCTTCAGGGACGAAGACGGACGCAAGGACAGACAGCCCGAATTCACCCAGATCGACCTCGAGATGGGCTTTGTCAGCGGCGGGCCCGAACCTGGTGCGGCACAAGCCGCTTCCCACGCGTCTCAAGCGGAGGGTGGTGTTGATCGAAGGGATGCTGGCGGCGCATGGAGGATCGGAGGTCATCAGGTGCGCGATGTGATCGAGCGACTGGTCTCGCGCATCTGGCAGGTGGCGGGTCGAGGCGAGTTGCCGACCCACTTTCCTGTCATGTCGTACTGGACTGCAATGACGCGCTATGGATCCGACAAACCTGACCTGCGCTACGACCTTGCTCTGCACGACATCTCGAACGGCTTTGTCTCCTCCACCGATCCTGCTGTGGGAAACGAACCGCGCAGCATGAGTCTCGAGGTGCTGCCTTACCAGCACTCGGCCTCGGGCGGACTGTCCAAGAAGGAACTCGACAACTTGTTGGCTGGGTACAAGGGCCGTGTGGAGAGGTTCCGCATTGCGTCGTGCGAAAACATCTACGAGCTGGCTGCGCTTTTGCTCAAGAAGAGCGCGCTCACCAGAGCCTTCCTGCAAGAGCTCGAGGATGTCTCTGCATCCGAGGTTGATGTCGAGCACCTTGCAGCGACACTTCAAGCAGCTATTGGTGGTACAAGCGATGGTGCTGTGGATGTGTTTGTATCGCTCCGTAAGGATCCTCCCGAAGGTGGCAGCACAGTGCTGGGGGAAGTGCGCAAACAGCTCGCTGCGTTGCTGGAGAAGAAGGGTCTGTTGGAGTTGGGCGGCGATGCTTTTGTGTGGATCACAGAGTTCCCACTCTTTACACTCGCGGATGAGGACAAGAACCAACTCGCCTCCCTCTCGTCTACTACCTCGGCAGCTAGGTGGCAGTCCAGTCACCATCCTTTCACCGCTCCCGTCGCGGAAGACATTCATCTCCTCACGCAGGATGCAGAAGATATCGCAAAGGTTCGTGGCCAACATTACGATCTCGTCCTCAACGGCCAAGAAATCGGTGGAGGATCAGTTCGAATTCACTCGGCACATCTACAGCAAACCGTCTTTCAACACGTGCTGAAGTTGGATAGTGCCGAACAGGCTAGGTTTGCACACCTCATTCATGCGCTCGATTGCGGTGCCCCTCCTCACGGCGGAATTGCCCTGGGTTTTGATAGACTCATGGCAATCCTCTGCGACACCGACACCATAAGGGACGTCATCGCCTTCCCAAAACAGTCGTCCGGTATCGACCCCCTCTTCGCTTCCCCCGCTCCCATCGCGGATCCTACAGACCACCAGGACAAAACTGATACCCTCCTCCAAATGTACCGCCTCGCAAAAGCATTCCCCTCAAAGTCCTAATCCACCCCCACTCTAGTAGACCATTGTCGCACGTTGAATACAAAATCCAGCACAAGGCGAATGTCCTGCAATGTTTGGCACGTCTAGAAATACAGTGTTGAGTCAAATCTGCGCTCGAGTGTCCGCGGAGCCGGCAGCCCGTTAGATCATGTTGCGCAGCAGCACCTTGTAGCACTCTTCGTCGTACGGCTTGGCGTCCTTGACGAAGAACTGGGTGTCGGAGAACGGCTGCGCGCACGCTGTGCATGTAAAGCACTCCGGATGGTACTTGCCCCCGAGCGCCGAGATGAGGTCGTCCACGATGGGCTTCTTGCACGCCTTGCATCGCGGCTTGTGCAGCGACACATGGCACTTTTCGCAGTACGGATAGCCCTTGTGCACGATGAACTCCATGCCGCCATGCTTGATCTTGCCGTTCTCGTCCGCGGCCAACTGACCCGGATCGGAGCCCGCGGCGGAGCCGGCCACCTTGGGGTCCAGGAACGGATCACCACAGTTGGCACAGAAGAAGTGCAGCTCGTGATAGCACCGTTCGTTGGTCTCGCCGTCCTGGCCGGTGAGCTCGTCGTCCTGGACAGTGATGTACCGCTCGTCCACGATGGGCGTGCGGCAGTGGAAGCAGCGCTTGCTGAACAGCTCGTGGTAGTCAAAGTGGCAGTAAGGCAGCCCCTCGTGCTCGTAGAACGCCACGTGCTCGAGTCCCTCGGAGCAGTGCGCGCACACGAAGCAGCTCGGGTGGAATGTCGTGCCGAGTGCATGCACCACCTTGCCTGCAATCCACTTGCGACAGCCGTGACAGCCCGCGCCGCTGCCCACCGACGAAGCCGACACGCGTCCACTGTCGGCATCTCTCTTGCTGTATGGAGTCGAGGAGGGCGAATGACTCGTGCCAGCCCTTTGAGACTTGGCCGCAGGCTCGCCCGAGAACGACACAGAGATTGCCGGACCCCGGCTGCCGTTGCTCGTCTGCGAACGCACATCGTCGTCATCGGCACTGATCGAGATCGTGGGTGCCGAGCTCGTGGCGCCATCATCACCGTCGGGTCCCGAGACTTGGATGGATGGACCGTTGAAATCGTCGTCATCGCCGGGCAGAACGATGGTGGGTACGACCGAAGGCGCCGTTGTGTGCTGAATCACCTTGTGGCCTGGAGTGGGTGACGCTCGCGAAACGCTGCTGCCTCGTCGGCGTCGAGGTCTTTCCGGCTCAGCCTCGGGTGCGTCGAAGCTAAAGACCGGGATGGACACTGCTGGCTGCTCTACCTTTGCTGGAGCTGGTGAGGTGGCTGGCTGGCTGACGCTCATCTTGTTCATCGATGCGGCCAGCTCATCCGTCGGCTGGCGCTGTGTGGCGTGATTCTGCACAGGCGCCTGCGGCTGATTGTGCTGCGCGGCCTGGTTCATAGCGTCTTGATATCGTGCAGGCGCCGAGGACGCGCCATGCTGAGCGTGATGATAGTATCCGTTCGTCGGCTGCGCGTCAGCAGGGCTCGTCCTCGAGCCGACCGAGGCTGACAGAATGGATCCGTCGCTTTGGCTCGATTGGGGTTCGCCACGTGGGTTCGATGGCGCCGTGACTTCTGCCGTGTACTGTGCTGCAGTGCGAGCAGACGCGCCAGTGCCGGCGGCGGCGGGCTCGCTCTGACTGGATGGAAGCGGGCTGCTTTGCGCCAGCGGACTGACTGCCATCCGAGTGGCTGGCAAGGGGGGCGAAAAGGTGGTGCTCGCGAGTGCGGATCGCAATGGCCGTCGTTGCGGTGCTCCCCGCGCCATGAGAGCTTCCGCCGCTAATCTGACGCTTTCGGTGCGGTTCAAGGCGGTGGGGGGAAGTCTCGACATGGTGGCCGCGTCGGGCGATCCGGGACTGCCGTTGTCGCGTTTAGCGAGATTGGAAGAGGCAAAAGTCGACGCCGCCGATATGGTTGCTGGCGAGCCCGGAGGCAGCCGGGGAAGGTCGCGTCGCACGCTGGCACGATTGCTGAGACCGACAGTGCCGGTCAAGGGCGAGCCAGGAGCCGATGGATTGGAAGAGGTGCGCGTTGGCTGGGGCAGGGGTCTGCGGACGGATCCGACGGATGAGGTGGTGGATTGCCTGCTCAAATCGGACGCATATGCAGCATGCGAGACTACTGGAGGGAGGACTGGAGCACCGTTGGTTGCAGCGCCTGGCGTAGGGCTCATTTGCGTGACGGGGAAAGCGTGCATCTCGGGCGAGGTGACGGGAGGCATGGCGTTTGGCGTCGTCGGGAAGACCATGCCTGGCTGTTGTGGTGGGGTGGCGCTCATACCATGGGCATCCCAAGGGTGTGCTGTTGGAGGTGGGACGGGAGCGGCGGTGTAGTAGTGGAGCGGGACGCCTGGTTGAGTCGCAGGCGGACCCTGCTGTGGTGGCAGCCAGTGTTGGTGTTGCTGTGCGGACACGCTGTAGTGGGGCGCATGCGAGGCCAAGTGTTGGAGATGAGAGGCTGGTACCATGCTGTGGGGAGCGTAACCGCCGGGCGCCGGGGCGGCATAGGTTTGAACGGCGACGGGTGGACCCGACATGGTTGCGTAATGCGAGGTATAGACGGACGATACAGCCGACGCGTGTTGAGGATGCTGCGGGGGTGGGGCGACATTGTAAGGCGGCTGCGTGTTGGCGAACGTGGAAGCCGGAGCGCTGTCACGACGTTCCCTTGCGTATCCCTGATGGACTGGGGCCGATGCAGCGTCCGAGTGGCTGTAGGTCATGGCTACAGATTGCGGCGGTGGCTGTGGCTGTGACTGTGACTGCGAATAGGCGAGTTCGTGTGCTGGTGGATATGGAGCCTGAGACGGAGTGGGAGCCGACTGCTCTCTCTGGCGATGATGCAGTTGCTGCTGCTGAAGCTGGTGTTGGTAGTTGTAGAAGGCACTCGGTGCAGGGGGCACCGGATTGGAAGCGACCTTGGATCGCGCACGCTTGACGGACGAGGATGGCGTCGAGGACGAGGCAGCGGCGGTTCTGAGCTCCTCGACGGATGTTCTGCGTTGACGTGATGGCTCGGGAGAGTGCGAGCTGGGAGGAAGATAGCCACCGCGCGTGTGGGTGTCGTTCATCTGGCCTGCGGACTTGGCCGACATGGGCTCGTAGGAGGAGCTTCGACGAGGTTTTCGAACGTCTGTGGACGGCGGCGGCGGAGGAGGCGCGTGGGCCAGCCAGGCGGCCGACATGTCGACGGACTCCTGCACCGGCATCTTGGCCGTCAACTCTAGCAGTGGGCGAGATCGTATCCAGGTTGGGAAGGAGTGGAAAAGAGCGAATCCAACTCGAGAAGAGGGTGTAAGCGTCGGCGTGTGCTCGACGGCAAGAGCGAGCGTAGTGCCAGATGCGCTGGTCCGTTATGGAGATCGATGATGGAGCTGAGGCAAGTCGAGCGGGCCGTGTGGGTGTCGATGCAAATTGCGCTTTGCTCCCAGTTGCTGACGGCTGCTGCTTATAATTCTCCGCTGCTACGCTTCAGTCACAGGCAACCGCCGTGTGATTGCAGCGAGGGCAGCTTCGTCCTGCCCGACGCGGGCTGCAGCCAACCTCTACCAAAAAAACATGCACCCTCCCACTACTGACGCGGATGCAGAGCGGCCTCAGACGCGCTGCTGCCGAGCGAGACCAACACAGCTCGGCTCGGCCACGCCTCCCTCTCCCAGGCACCGCGCAGCTCGCAGCCCCCCAGCTCAATATTGTATTTCACCCCTTTTCTCCACCCCGGCGCTGCCCTCCTGCTGCCACACTTTTTTCCCCTATCGGAACATGGCGCGCGCTGCAAAATGCTGTAATTTCCAAGCCGCTGCAGCACGCGCCGCCGACGAATCTTTCAATATTTATTTTGGGCAGACAGCAGCAGCGGTGCCCTTTCTTCAGGGGCTGGTCGCTGCCAAACCTCCGCCCGTCCTCGTTCTGGCTTCCAATACGAGACAGGGGCCGCAGAAGCCAACCCGTTCTGCTCGGTGCCCTGCAGTAGGTTATTGGCAAGACGTCAGCAATCAGCGCTGTTGCCGCGATGCTGTGCTTTCAGCTGCAAGCCCCGCCCTTTCGCCGGGCAAGACCTCGGCTTAACACTTAGACCAATAGGGCGGGCCAATGACTAAGCCTTACCACGTTATCACGTGACCGCCACTCTTCCGACCCAGCAGCGAAAAAATCCGGGCTTCACTCCGCTCCAGAGAGCTCGAGGCTTCGGAAGATACGGATTGGCCATTCGGCAGATGATCACAAAACGGCTCACTCTTCTCAACATCACAAACGTCGGCGTTCCGCGATCGTATCTATCACCATTCGTTGATCAGGGCATTGACGGTTCTGGCACACTCGCCTCCGTAAATTCTTTCTCACGCCATGTCGGCCCCCATCCGAAACGTGCCGCGAGTGGCATCGCGCGCATTCTCGCAGTCGGCCGCACCCCAGGTCTCTCGCACCGGCTCGACGTCCTCCTCGGCCAGCACCATCGGCTCATCCGCTCCCAGCGCCGCACGGTCTAAGCACCTCAGGCGCCAGCAGCGCAGCAAGGATGACGTGCTCCGCAGAGCCGTGGAACTCTACCACCTGACACCCTCGTTCCTTCCCACGGCTCCGCGAGGCGTCCTGGCCGCAACCTCGTCCGGCAACAGCTCTGCAGGCGGCGCATCATCTTCCACATGGGAGGCCTCGCTCGACACTTCAATCTACGCTTCCATCCTCAACACTGACTCGGTCTCCCGCCGCTCGCCCAACCTTGTCGCACGCGGCCTGCCCGAATACTCGCGCGAACAGTCCAGCCGCGCCGCCTCGGTCCCCGCCTTTGGCAACACTGGCTCGCACACCAGCAGCAACGCAAAGGACGTGCAGTCCTTTGTCTCGGATCTCACCAGCACCACCTTCCTCACTCGCAGGGAGAGGGAAGCAGCCGCAGCCGCAGCAAAATCGTCCGCCACAGAATCTTCCTCCTCCGCCTCTGCCCCGTCCTCGAAGCCCAAGAAAGGCGGCCTCCGAAGCTTCAGCGACGCCGACATCGCCATGTACGAGCGAAGACACAACAACGCCACCGGTGCAGGTGTCTCTGCCGGTCTCGACAATAGCCGCTACTCGGGAGCAGAGAGGCTCACCCACCTCGATCGCGTCACGCCCGGCGCCAACGAATGGTACCGAAGCCAAGGCCTCAACTCTCGCTCCGCCCGCGTCCGTGATGCGATCTTCGGCACGATCAACGGCGAGTTGCCCGGCCTCGAAATTGTGCGTGAGAGAATCGCAAAGCTTAGGAGCCAGACACCCTCCGAAGACTAAGACTTAGCCCACATGGGTCACGAGGTCGGCCGCTCGACTACCTTCCCGAGCCTAACTCTTCTGCTGTCACCCGCGCCAAGGAAGTCGGCTCAAATCCGACAACTTAGGCTCACTACTGCAATGCCAACCTTTTCTACGCCTCGGCAATGGCTGTGGCCCGCCCATTATCGATGTGACGATCAGACCGCACACGGAGCTTTTTGGTCGTGTCCAGCTCACGCCCACATCGGCTGTGCCGAAAGACATGGCTGCCTGACCGTTTGAACAGAAGCACGGCGCAATTCAGCACGGCGCAAGATGACACGCTGACTCTCGACACACTGTGAGAATTGCGCCGGTCCTGGTTTCGCTGACCACCCTGCTGCTCCTCAGCCTCATGCATATATATAGGGCGCAACCAACACACCTTGGCACGATCCGGGCAGCTCAAAGTGCAAGCTTTAGAGCCTCCTTGCCCACGTTAGCTCAGCGCCATTCAGAACCTGTTCTTGCCCCGCCCTTCGTTCCAGCGACAGAGAATGTCGGACGACTCCAAGTTCTCTTCGTTCGAAAACATATCTCCCGTCCGCGATCTTGGCTCCTCAGATCGTCCGTCGATGCCCACTCTTCCAATCATTCTCTTTGGCTCGCAAGGCTCCGACTTTCTTGGCGGTTTTGACGGCATATTGGCGCTCTCGCAACGCCATGCTGTGCTAGCAGCCTTCCTCTCCCTGGCGCTCGGTGCCATCCGCGACGAGCTGCGAAGCGTCGCCAATCGCAATGCCAAGGACGGCGTGCCTGCCGACATCGAACTTCTCCCCCACCTCCCGCCGTTCGAGCCCTTTTCGGATCTCAAGTCTCTGGTCAGCCACCATCGCCACACTGGCTTGACGGATCCTGTGATCAACGGTGTGCTGCTGAGTGTGCTTCAGACGGCCAACGTCGTAGCTGTCTTTTGCGCAGCTCATCAGAAAGCAAATCTTGACGGCCATACCTCCAATGAGGCTCAGGCACACCTCGTCGAGGCCTGGAAGGCCGTCGCATCGCCGAGCTCTCACTTGCTGGGCTTCTGCACCGGGGCGCTTTCCGCCTTTTCGGTCCGAAGCGTCGTGGAGGACGGCCCCACACACTCGCCCAGGGTCATCTGGAGTTACATTCAACACGCAGTCAAAGCGATCCGCGCATGCTTCTGGATCAGCTTGCGCTCCGCCCAAGCCCGTCATCGGCTCGTGGGCCAGGTGGACACTTCCACCCCCGTGGGGCCATGGAGCATCGTAGTGGCAGCAAAAGAGCCCAACGCCATGACGCAGATCTCGACTCACGTCCGAGAATTCAACGAGATCGAGCACGCCCGGCCACTGGACAAGACAGGCCCCCTCGTCATCACCGCCATCGCTACCAATCAGGTCTCGATCGGAGGCTGCCCTCAGAAGCTGCAACTCTTTCAGTCTGTCCTGACCAACGACCTCGGATCGGCTTGTCGAGTCTCTAGACTCGAGATCTTCGCCCCCTACCACAGCCCCGAGCTCGAACATGAAGCCTCGCTTGTCATGCTCGACTTGGAACGTAGAGGTATTCTCCAAGATGGCGCCTTGCCCTCGAGCGAAAAGATGATTTGGGAGACAGTCAACGCACAAGTCGCTAGGGCGACAAGTGTTCGAGACATACTCAAAACGCTTGTCGAGAGCAACCTCTGTCGCACGGCCGACTGGGACGCCATGGCCAACAACTTGATCACGCGCGAGGAAGGATTGTCCGATTCATCTCCTCCCAAGTCAGGCTTGATCGTCTCCTTCGGACCGAGCGTCCATCTCGCAACTGATCTTCGGAAGCGGTTTTGTGATCGACCCGGAGCAAGAGAGATGACCGTGATCGATGTCCCAGCGCTTCTCCAAGAGATTGCACTGCGAATTTCCCACCCAGAGTCGAGCCTGACTGGGATGCCTCTTACGCAAGACGATGTGCACGGAGACGAAGTTGTCATTGTGTCCATGGCATGTCGGTTTCCCGGAAACGTTCGCAGTCCAGAGCAGCTTTGGACCTGCCTCGAGACGGGAAGATCGACTGTCACAGAGATCCCGAAGCATCTCTTCGACATCCAGGCATACCACGGAACCGGCAAGAATCAGACGATGGCGACGCACATGCATGCTCTGTCAGAGGACGTGGTGCGATCCATGGATGCCCGCCTCTTCAGTATGTCTCCGAAAGAGCTTGAGCAGCTCGATCCTCAGCACCGCCTCGCCATGCTCTGCTCATTCGAGGCTCTGGAGCGAGCTGGGTACTCTGCAGAGGCCAATTCACCTTCCTCCTTTGACAAGAAGCGTATCGCGGTCTGTATGGGGTCCAGCTGGGACGATTACCGCGAGAACGCTAGCTGGAGCATCGGCAGCTACTTCATCACAGGCAATATCCGCGCGTTCATTCCCGGCCACGTGTCGTTCTCGCTCAACATGGAAGGGCCGAGCCTGTCGGTCGATTCGCTCGAATGCTCGGCAGTATCTGCTATACAGTGGTCGAGACGCGCGCTCCTCAGTGGCCAGTGCGACGTTGCCCTCACCGGCGCAGTGAACCTGATGACACAACCACAAATGTTCATTGCGATGGACAAGCAGGGCATTCTTTCCCACAGCGGCACCAACCTGACGTTCTCGACAAAGCACGATGGAGCCACTAGAGGCGAAGGGTGCGGTGTCTTGCTGTTGAAGCGCCGCTCCACCGCCATACAGGACGGAGACAACATCCTTGCAACGGTCTCGGCAGCCCGCACAGTCTATCACGGAGCCCGTGCAGAAGGAGAGGATGCTGTCGCTCAGCAATCCGAGTTTCTGGCAGAGATGCTACGCGAAGGGGGCGTGAGTCCTACGGCCCTTGCCCACATCGAGGCGAGCGGGTCCCACACCCAGACCGCAGAGGCAGTGGAGATCGAATCTTTCGCACGGCTTCTTGCGAGTTCTCGAGGACAGAAGGCTCGCTCGTCCGACGATCTCGTCTCTGTTGCCAGCTCGAGGCCGAATCTCGGTGCAGGAGAGGCAGTGTCGGCCATGGCATCTGTCATGAAAGCAGTGCTGATCCTGAATGAAGGTATCGTTCCAAGGCAGATTTCGATCCCTCACGTGTCGGAGCTGCAGCCTCGAATCGCCGCAACGTGCGCTAGCTCGCCTCTGTTCGTGCCCACCCAGGCACACTTGCTGCCGGACCGGAAAGACGATCAGAGGCGTCGCGCTATCCTCGTCAACAGTCTTGCTACCACTGGCTGTCACGGAGCGGTACTTCTGCAGAAACCGGACGACGACGTACGGGGCAGATCTACTGCGCTCAGCAAAGCTGTGGCGGCAGCGAAGGGCGACCATCGTGCATGGATCTTCGTCCTCTCCGCCAAGACGAAGGAGTCCGCAGAGATGCTCAAGAAAGCCGTCATCGACTACCTCCAGCGCGAAGTCTGCCTGGCCGACCTGAGCTACTCCCTCGCGTGTCGCCGGACGCACCAGACGCATCGCTTGGCTGTCATTGCCTCGGATCAGGACGAGCTCATCCGAAAGCTTCGCGCTGCTGCCTTCACCGAGGCGACACCTACGACGGATCTGCCCGACATCGCCTTCTTTTTCGAGACAATCGACACCGCCTCAGTCGACGGCAAAGCATGTGCCGACCTTCAAGACCGCTTTGATGAGTTCATCTCGATGCCTGGAGTGCTCAAGAACGGCAAGACAGAGCGGTCCTGTGAGACCGTCCAGGTGTGTCTCGCCTCACTCCTGGAGGAGTGTGGACTCCGTCCATCCCTCGTCGCCGGACAGATCATCCCGGCACTGCTTGCGGGAGGCTGGATCGACAGCGACGGTGCTGCAGCACTTCTCTCAAGTGCTGACGATCAAGAAGCTCTGTCTATCAAGAGCATTGTTCACTGTGGCTTTGCGAGCATTCTCACGGCGAAGGGAGAGACGATCCTCGCCGCAGACCCTCTTGATCTCACCAAATCCTCGACGTGGGATCAGCTGGTCGACAAGACTTTCAGCAAAGACACGTTGCCGGATGGGTATCTTTGGATCGGCATCGGTGAGTTCTTGAGCCTGGTCAAGAATGTCCCAGCCCCGCTCAGCAGGGACGAAATGCATCGATCTTGGGAGGGCGCGAGACGAATGGAGTTCTCGATCCTCTCCCTGCTGTCCGATCTGTACCGACTTGGATTCTCGATCCGTTGGATAGAGCTATTCCGGCCTCATTTGCCCCAGCTTCGCTTCATCGAGACGCTGCCCACCTACCCGTTCCATCTACAGCCGTTCTGGATGGATTACCACGATCGCAATTTGCTCGACAGCACTGCGAACGACAGCGAGGGCCCCTCCTCATCCATTGATCGTCCCACGAACGCTGCTGCAAGCTCTGACGAGATTGACGACGCAGAGGCACCCACCCAAGCTCTGTTGTCGGCCCAAGTGTCGAGCGACGAACATTCTAGCGTTTACATCTCGGATTTGGCTGAACAGCCGCAGTCAACGCTGCTGAAGCTCGCCAAGCCTGCCGCCGTCTCGGTCGAGCTGATGATAGAGGCTGCGTTGGAAGCGAGGTCTCGGGCATCTGTCAATGATCTCACACAGCTGACCAAACGCTCATGCGTCAGTGTCTCGGACGTACGGCTGCCGCAAGCCGGCAACGAAATGCTTCGAGCTAACAACGTCGTGCTTAAAGTCACGTTCGCTTCGATGGGCTCGGACCTCACTGGAGTCAAAGTTCGCATGCACATCGATACGAGCTCAGCCGTGGCCGGAGAGCTCCATTACCGCTGGACTCAGGCTGCGGATCCCGAGCGACGATGGTCTAAGCTGCAAACCTTTGTGGACAAATCAGTCTCGGCGCTCCAACGTGTTGGTGAAAGGCTCGATGCAAAGCTGATCTACAAAAGTCTCGGCGAGGATGGCTCCAGTTCCTCTACGTCGATTCGGAGCGGCTTCCTTTCCGATGAAGCACGAGAAGTGGTGTTTGTCGTATCTGACACCAGCGAGAGAGATGCTGCCGGTGCTGAACCGCTCCGTGGCATTCCTGCGCTTCTTTCGAGTCTCGAGGAGTGCTTGCGCTGGTGCAAGTGCAACCTCGATGATGCGTCAGAAAGCAGGCTCGCGATCACTTCGATCGACTTCATGGACCTTGACGACGACCTGTTGCAGGGAGTCAACTCGACGAGCAAGCCTCGGCAATACATGGCTTTCGTCACGCCTGGTCGTGGTGCCAGCACACAAAAGGACTCTAACGGAGACGAAGCTGTCGATGTTCTCCTCCTGAACGGAGACAAGCGCATCATCGGGCAACTCGATGGTGTGCGCTTGGGGAAAGTCGAAGCCCCTTGCGATAGTCAGCCTCCCAGCAAAGAGCAAGCGTCGCCCGTTCCCTCAAAGTCGGAATCCTCAGCACCTGCTCCTGCGCAACGAGCGGATGAAGGTCCTGCCAAGACATCTACATCCCAGGCTGACCCGCAGCGGACATCTCAGGTCGGACCGACCAGAGTTGCGGATGAAGTGCATGCCAAGGTCCTCGGTGTCCTGGCCTCCGAGCTCGGAGTCGCGCTCGAGGAGATGAAGCCTCAGGTCAAGTTCGTCGATCTCGGGCTGGACAGCCTGATGTCCCTGGTCTGCATCTCGACTCTGGAATCGCTCGATCTCGGTTTCGCGCTGCCGCAATCGCTCTTCATGGAGTGCAGCAGCCTTCACGAGCTTCTTGCCTGGATCAGAGAGCAGGTTGGGGACAAAGGCGTCGACACCACTTTGTCATCCGTGCAATGCCAGCAAGCGGTTGCTGCCGGCAATGCGCTTTCAGGCGGGACACTGGCGAGTCACGATGCTGTCGTGAAGGACAACGACGATGAGCGCGGTGTCAACATCGTGCCAGAGCCAACGAGCGGTAACTCGGCAGTCGAGGAGACAATGGCGACGATCATCTCGACTATCGAGAAGGAGCTAGGCGTTGCAGAGGGGAGCATCGACGAAGGGGCGAACCTGGCCGATCTTGGCATGGACTCGCTCATGTCGTTGCTCGTTCTTGGGAATCTGTCGAGCGAGCTCACCATCCAGCTGCCTTCGTCGCTGTTCATGGACCACACGTCGCTGCGCGAGATCCGGCGCTTCCTCGAGTCCGAGCTGGGCGAAGCTCCCGTCGCTCCCGATGTCGCAACACGCTCCAGCCCATCAGCCGACAAGACAGGCGAGAGCATCGCTATTCCCGAGCCAAAAGCGCCAGTGCTGATGCGCAAGGGCACCGGTCGGGAGAACAGCACACCAGTGTTCCTGTGTCCGGATGGCTCGGGCATGTCAACGATCTACCAGTTCCTTCCCGCAATCGACCGGGACGTGTACGCGATCAATTCTCCCTTCCTTGCCGATGCGTCGGCATGGAAGGGCGGTATCGCGCAGATCGCCCGCTACTACCTGTCGAGCATGAGGCTGGTGCAGCCCAAAGGCCCGTACCTGGTGGGTGGATGGAGTTTTGGCGGCATGGCTGCGTTCGAGGTGGCACGTCTGCTCGCCACTCAGCCTGGCGCACGCAGCGACCGTGCAGCTGGCGTGTTCCTGCTCGACTCGCCGTGTCCCGCCGTGTACGCACCGCTGCCGTTTGGCGTGGTCGACTGGATCTTGAGCGCGCCCGAGCTGCGCGAGATCGCACCAGCCGGACTGTCGCCCAAGCTCGCGGCTCACTTCCGGGCGACAGTCGAGAGCATCGTCGGCTACCGCCCCACGAACGCCTTCGCCGGTGCCGACGAGATCAAGATTCCACGCGTGTGGTACATCGTGGCGGACAAGCAGCTGCCTGGGCGCGTCGAGGATGTGGCCGGCGCCAACGAGACGGTCGAGTGGCTCTTCCGCGCCAATCGCGCCGCCAGCGGCACCGACGGCTGGCACACGTGCGTCCCGCGCGACCACCTCACCGTCGCCGCCGTCGCCATCGCCAACCACTTTACGCTCGTGCGCATGCCCGGCATCGCTGCTGTCGCCGACATCCTCCAGCCCGCCTGCCACGCCGCGCTGTCGGCGTGATCGTCGAGCCCCGCCCTTGTAAATGATTGACAAGACCGTGTCCGACAGCTCCTGCAATGCAAAATGACCACACTGACACTGCGGCCGAACGGTGAGAAATGTGACTGATTAAGACGGCCAAGCGTCGAGAGTGAGCTTACAAGTACAGTACAATGGAGGCATGATGAAGATGGAGACACGGCCCGGCTGGCGGCGGGCACGGTCAGCTGTGATTAAAGTGATGCGTGCCAGCCCGACGGCGGCATCGTGCAGTGCAGGCGAGACGGTGCGTTCCGCTGCTGCGGCTGTCAAAGCCTCACTGGCGCCCACGCGAGTGTTGGACTCGATGCCGTCGACGATCTTGACGCTGCAGTGCCTCACCCATTCTGGGTAGCGACAAACGCAGCCGTATCGCGGGCATTCTCCAAATCCGTGAGCACCTGCTTATAGCTGCCCAACCCGGGCACAGCATGGAGCATGCGGCCAAACCCTTCGAGGAGCACGTTGAAGTTATCCATGAGCAACCTAAGCTCCGCGTCGTTGCGGGGCACAGCGATGAGCTGGTCCCAAATCTCGTCATGCAACTGCTGCGAGCTTAGCTTGAGTGCATCAGCGACCATGGCGGGGTACGGATGCCTCCACGGAGCGGAAGCCGAGTCCTCGATGGGTGTAAAGTCATCAGCCTGTTGCGGGGGACCGTAAAAGCTGCCCTTGCGCGACTTTCCATCCTGCGGTTTGGGCGATAACCTGCCGATGCGGGCGGCATGTTCGAGTTTGGCGCACTCTGCATTGATGAGTGCGGCCATGTGCGACATGCCGAGTGCAGCTGCTCTGCCGACAATACGACGCTCGACCGACGAGTGCAGCATGACGGAGCGCAGTTGCTGACTCGCTCCATTAGTGCTGGGTGGTGAGCCGTTGGACGATCCACTCCCCTGCGCACCCGCACTGGGCGTTGGCGACATCATCCCTCCCACCTGCGGACTATTCACCGTCAACGGCGAAAACGACAGATTGACATTCGATGCCGATGAAGCCGTCTTGGGCGGCGAAACTGCCCTGGCCGCTTGCGCCGCATGCGCCGCATTGAACGCCTGGATCAGCTCGAGCTCGCGCTGCTCGATGCGCTTGGCGAGCTGCGTAAAGTGCAGCACGCCCAGGTGGATGTGAATCACAAAGAACGACAACATCGTGCGTGCCTGTCTGGACAGATGCACAAACTCGTCGAGCGCGCGCGCAATGAGCCCATCAAAGATGTTGTGGAACAGCCGAATCGCCTCGAGCACATTCATCACCATCTTCTCCACCTTTTCGGTCACAATGCTGCCCCCGCCCGCAATGAGCGCCTGCACCGGATCTGTAGTCGCCAACAGTGCCTCCGTCGCCGCCTGCAACATGCCGACGCGGCGCCAAATGTACACCTCGACCGCAGTGCCCCACGCGACACCGAGCAATACCACCTGCTCGTTCAACCCGCCGCCCGGATTGTTGATGTTGATGATCGAGCCACCGGCACGGCCGGCGTCTGGATCCTGGGCGCCGATGAGCACATCGAACGGGATAGCATTTGCGAGCGCGCCTGGGTTGCGCAGCAACGCAGGGATGAGGTCGCGCGCACACGCGGCGCGCTCCATGATCCTGCGCGACATTTCGGTGTCCACCTGAAACGTGCCGTCCGCCTCGTTCTCTTCGTGCATGTACGTCTCGGACGTGCCCGGAAAGGCGCCCGGCGGCGCCTGGCGAGACGGCAGCAGGTTGATGGTGTCCTGGAGCGCAAACAGCGCCTCTGCGGTGCGATCGGGCGGACTGTTGGCACTGCCGGGCGAAGGGACGGGCACGCCTGGATCAGTGCCCGAACCAATCCCGGCAGACTGGTAGACCAAATTGTCCTCGCGCATGCTCGAGCGGCGTCCCTGCGACACGTGCGTGACGGTGTCGATGAGCAGTCCGAACCAGCCAAGCGACTCTGCGAGGCCCATGAGGTCGGATGCGATGCGCTGGTGCTTGATCACTTCGGCGTTGCCATTGAGCAGCGGGTTCTTGACCGCCTTATCGACGGTGCGGACGAGGTCGCGACACCTCATCACGAACCATTCGAGATGCCTCGAGGCGGTCTCGAGCGCAAACGCCGCATCCTCTGCCGCATCCGCGCCCGAACGGGCACCGCCCTCTGCGAGCGCACCGGGCGGTGGCGCCGTGACACCAAACAGGAAGAGGCCGTAGGCGATGCGGCACGAGCGGCGCGGAGCGAGCTGCAAGATCAAGGAGCGTGCGCGCTTCCATGCAGCGGTGGCGATGCGGTCGTGGGCGTCGCGATAGTGCTTGCCGTCCGCAGCCTTCTTGGAGGCGGCATCGGCGGAGCTGGAGGTCATCTCGTCGTCCAGGCGGAACTGGCATGCATAGGCGAGCATGCACGCCTTGACGGCCTCGTCGATCATGAGGTCCCTCTTGGACCTGCGCCAGCCGCCGGGGCCCATGCCGAGCATGTCGATGAAGATGTCTTGGATCTGTGCGGATGCTTCGTGCGCCGGGCCTGGACCGCGCGTCTCGGAGGGGTCCGGGATGGGCAACTGCTGCGGCTTCTCGCCCCAGACGCCCATCTCTCCACCGAGGTGGTCAAGACCGTAGACGAGGTAAAAGAGGTTGGGCTGGTGCTCCTTTCTTGTGGAGGGGACGTCGACGTGCCACGATGCCCAGAGGCGTTGGGAGAGGTTGAGCGCATCGAGGCCGATGGCGCTGCGGATGTAGGCGCCGAGGTCGCCGTCGGTGCGAAGTGGCGAACAGGCCCTGGAGAGCCAGAGGTTGGCGCCGGGTTCGACGGTGTGAACGTAGAGGCGCATGCGATTTGTGGTGAGGAGGAGCGAGTCCGCGCGCATGGCGAAGCGGAAGTTCTGGCCGGTGGAGGACAGCATCTGGGACTCGTTACGATTCTGCAAGGCCCTGATGAGCTGGTCGCGACTTTCGTTGCTGTGTGCCGAGGGCGAGCTGCCGTCGCTGGAGACCGACTTGGAACGCATGCCGTTCTCGGAGGCGTCGTCGGAGATGGCGCGCTTCTTTGCGCCTTGGACAGGGATGTCCGAAGTGACGTTGGCGGCCTGTTTGCTCTCGCGGACCGAGTCGGCGAAGTTGGTGGTGCATTCGATGCCGCGTCGCTGGCAGTTGGAGCAGACGAGTTTGGAGCCGGCGAGGCCCTCCTGACCGGCGTCGGAGAGCTTGCGCTTGTCGCCGGCGTTGCCAGCGGCGGGCTGGTCCGAGGCGACGTCGTTGCCATCTGCGTCGAGGCGCAGCTGGAAATCGCAGCCACGCTTGGATGCGCGACACTGGTCGCAACTGATGTTCTGACGGCGACGAGTACGGCGGCGTGGAGGGATGCCATCCTTGTTGGCTGCGGCTGAGGCTGATGTGCCCTGGTTGGTGCCATCCGAGCCCGAACCGGAAGCGACGCCGTGCTGCGCATCAGCATTGTTGGGGTGCGGGTCTGTTGTGTCGTTGTTGTTGTCGTCGTTGAGTTCGGAGAAGCGGGTGAAGCCGGCGTCGTCGAGGATGGCAGCGGCCGAGTCGAAGGTTTCGGCTTCTGCATTGGCTTGCTTGCCGATGAAGGCGAAGGAGTCGAGGGTGTCTGGCCCAGTGTCGGCATGTGCTCGCGGCGGAGCGTTGGTGGGATCTGATGCATGGGCAGGGATGGCGTTGAGGTCGAGAGGCGCAGAGGCGTCTGCGGGCCACTCTGTTGGCGGCGGAGCGATCGAGTAGAAAGGCTCATCGAGGGTCTGGCCAGCGATGTAGGCCTCTGCGATGGGGTCCTCGAAGGTGGTTAGGTAGGTGCGCGTTGGTTCTGAAGGCTGGAGCTGCTTGGCTCTTGGGAGCATGAAGGGATCGTTGAACATGCTGTGGTCTATCGCGAGTGGCTGAGTGGAAGGAGGGCCCATGGTGGGTGGCGCCATCGGAGCCGAGTGGATGGAGGTGGACGTGGATGCAAAGGCGGACTGTCCGGGCTGCATGGTGGAGGCGGCCGGGTCGAAAGGAGGTGACTGGAACGCGAAAGGGTTTTGGTGTCCCGACGGAGCCTGGTTGGGCATATGTGCGTGCGGTTGGAAGGAATGCTGCTGCTGCTGCAATGGCTGTCGCTGGTGGTTGGGATGCGCCTTTTGCTGATGTGTTGGATGCAGCTGTTGGGAGGGATCCTCGCGGCCGTTGTGTGGGAAGTGTTGTCGGAACATGGTGTCGTGCGAAGAGCCCTGCATGTTGACACCAGATTGTGCGTGGCGAGCGCTGCAGATGGTCGAGAATTGCGATGCGCGCCGAGAGATGGACTGCCTATATCTACGAGGGAGGTGGAGCGGCTAGCTTACAAAAGTGGTGGGTCGGGATGGATATTAACCGGGCAGATGATCAAGTGGATGGGCTGGCGGGGCCCGACAGCATTGTCGAGCGGGAACAATGTCGAGCGCCAGCGTGCCGATGAGGATGTGATGAACGGGCAGCGGTAGCGAAACGCGCCGAGATGAAGTGCGGGCGGATGTTGCGCGTCTGAAGGTGGAGAAGGCGAGCTTGAATGCGGTGGCGTGTGATCCAAAACGAAGCAGTCGCAGCGAGGTACAGCAGACGATCGATATCTCGGTCTGTTCCGAAGGATGTCGACGTGCTGATGATGATGGCGAGGCGGAGATGAAGCGGATGGGAGTGCCTATGGAGCGGATGGTGATAGAGAGAGAGCAGCAGCAGCAGCAGCAGTGCGGGCCAGCCGAGCTGAGCTGCCGCCCGCCCATCGATGCGGGGGAAGGGCTGGGCAGAGCGAGCGGTCGTTGGCCAAGGCGCCTTTGCCCTCGCCCATTTGAGCTGGGCGGGCATGAGCGCAGTGTGTTGGCTGCAGCTGGTTGCGAAATTTAGTGCGCGTTTTTAGACTGCCCATCTGCTGCACCATCGCTTTAAGCAGCGTGAAAAAAATCCCGGAATCGCAGCGGCGGAATCGGGTTGGGAAATGCGGAGACGACAGCCAGCCAGTCGAGCAGCTGAGCAGCTGAGCCTCTCAGCCGAGCCAGTCGGCGTTCCAGACCCGTCGTTGTCGGGCTGGCCTGGCCTTGATTGCAAAGCGCAGCCCCATCGGTGCCTGCCCCGGATGCAGCCACCCGAAAGCACATGCAGCATCGGCTTGCACCGACCAACCACTTTTCTCGTCACAATCACAATCGATCGGTTCACTGCCGACTGTATCTCAACGCAAGGCTGCTCCCACGCTTGTATCGATAGCTGTTGGCACTTGAGCCTAAAGTGATGAATTGCAAGTGCGCTCTCAACCCAGACACTCTGCCAGCTGCACTTCGAGCTGCGTGCCCAGCTGCAGATCGAACCTGGCAAAGGTATCCAGGATCTCGCGCATGGCGGCGGTGAGGGCGGTATCGACGCTCTGGGCTCCGCTGCTGCTCCAGGCCGTACTCAGCTGGTTTTGGAACTCGCTGCTCGCTGCTGTGGGTGTACTGGGCTCGGCCTGTTGCTTGTTGAGCTGCTCGTCCATGTCGCGCGCACGCTGTTCGAGTTCGAGTCCAAAGCGGCGGATGTCGCAGTCGAGCTGCACGAGCGCAACGAGCACGCGGCGGATGTCCTTCTGCACTACGCCGTACGCGTCTTCGGAAAGGCTGTGGCAGAGGAGTGACTTGAGTGCGACAACGGCGCCGACGGTGCGCATCGCATCGCGTCCGACTATCGATGCGGCGTCGGAGGCGGGTGAGTCGCCCAGCAGCTGTGCGCGGCGACGAGGACCGAATAAAACGTGCTTGGCATCCGAAGGTACAAGGCGCCAGACAGTCGAGACTAGCCCATGCGCCAATCGGCTTGCGTTGGCGACGCTCACAACAGGCGTTGGGGCCGGGGCCTTGCCAGCACCAGCTGCTGCTGTCGTTGGGGGATTTCTACTCGTCTGCGCTGGTGGTGCACCGCTGCTGGGCGTCGACTGTCCCGATGCGAGCTGGTCCCAGATGGTGCGTGTGGGTTGCGCTGCATTCTGCTGTGGCTGTTGCAGTGCTTGCAGTGCTGCTGGCGCTGTTGGCTTGGCAGCCTCCACGACGCCTCTGCGTGCCACAAACTGCCTCTGCTCCTCGATCAGCTTCAGACACCTGTCCCTGATCTGGATCCACGCCGTCGCGTCCGAGTTGACGTCCTTATACACCGCCGCGCGCACTTCACCATCCTGGGCACTGAGCCGCGCGAGCTCGGCCACAGCATGGCTGGCGAAGAACACCGCCGGCTCTTCGATCCCGTCCACCAACAACCGCGTCGGATTCCGCGCGTACTTGCTGAGCGCCACGAGCGGATGTGTAAGGTACACGTCCAGCAGCACATACGCTGTTTCAACAGCGCACACCGCCGCTACACTGAACAGTGTCGTGCGCACGCCCACTTCGAGGGTGCCGAAGTCCACGCGGAATGACGGCACCAGCAGACGGCGCAGCAGGCCGCGGCTGCCCACGACCACCAGCACGCTGCTCCATACGCGCACGCGCACCGCTGCGTACACCCCCACGCTCGTTATCGATGCGAGTGTTGCGGCAACCAGTGCGAGCGGTAGACGCGATGAGGCAAGCGCGACCACGCGGTCTTTGATCGTCACGCGTGCATCCGTCGTGAGCATTTTTGCGTCGAATGCAGGCAAAGCGGTAGTGTCGAGTGAAGGTAGGCATCGGAATACCAGCGTGTAGACTGCACCGAGCACAGCCGAGTGGCCGATCAGATAGAGAAAGCGTTCATTGAGGTAGAACGCCGCATGCGACTCGACCCAGATCTGGGGCGCCCATCCCTGCGTCCTCCCCACCAGCAATGCCGTATACCCCAAAGCCAGCACAACAAATGCCGCTACATGCTGTGTAACCGCCTTTTTCGTGTCAGCATGCGAGAGTGCAGCTGTGAATTGTGCTGCCCTTGACGATGGTGTTTTTGGGGGCGGGGTTGTGATGCGCGCAAACCCTCGCTTGCGTCGAGCCAACAGCGGCAAGATTGCGGTGCCAAAGGATACGGCACTGACCACGAGCGTTGATGGCGAGACCACCGTGCGTGGCGTACCGAGCAGTGCGGCGGTGAGGCAGAGGTGCCATGCGATGGCTGCCAGTACCAACGCTCGGGTCTGACGCGGTTGCAAAGCGAGCTTTACTACATCGCGGTATTTGGATGGTAGCTGCGCCTGCGGTATCGCCGCAAGTCCAGAGGGCATCCTTTGAGAACCCTCGCGCGAGTTTTTCGGGGGAAGTAGTCGAGATGACAGCGGTGAAGGTGAAAGTGTTGATGTTTGCTGTTGATCTCTCTCCCAGCAACGCGCGCGGTTGGACCTGGCCTCTTTTTTCTTTCTTCCCATCATCACCGCGGCCAGGTTTGTGTGGAGAGAGAGAGGTTGGAAATCGGGGATGGGGGTTTGTACTCGCACGAGTGGGTGCGAAAATTGGGATGGGGGGCGCCTCTCGTGATCACGTCCGCTGCGAGTCCATCTTCCGGAAAAGTGGCAGGAAGAAAAATTGGCCAAGCCCCCTCACTTTCTCTCTCTCTGTGCTGGGGGAGAGAGAGTCGAAAGGATCTTCTTGGTTCATCTTCGACACCCGATCCATTCTCAACACTCATCTTAGAATCCCCTCTCTCTCTCTCTCACACACACACAGCACATCTTTATCATTCTTCGTGGTGCACAATGGTGGCTACACCTTTGGTCCGTTCGGGCCGTATTGCGTCTCGAACCCTTCGCACTCTCCCCACCCTTTCTGCGCGAGCGACACCATCCACATCTTCGAGGAGTCTGCACACGTGTCCACCCACACCCGAACCCCTCGTCGATGGCTGTGCACCTTTCCTCTCCGCAACCACCGTGAAGCAGATCTCGCAGACTTGGCAAGCTGGTCTCCTCGACCTCCTCAATCAGGAGGTTCGTGATACCCAGTTCGCTTCGTCTTCAATCGTCGAAACTGTAATCGGCCTCGCTCAGAACCGCGAAAAGTTGCTCGCCTTCAACTACGCTTCCCAGGCCCTCAACAATGCCTTCTTCCTCTCGTCCATCGCTCCCCAAGACAAATTGCGAAACCCAACCCCACTCCCAAAATTGGCAACCGCCGTCTCAAAGAGCTTCGGAAGCTTTCCCGAAATGTGCCTCGCTTTCTCTGCTGCCGCCTACGGTATGAGCAGCTCAGGCTGGGTTTGGCTCGTCACCGATCAGCATAGAAACCTCGGCATCGTACCAACTTTCGGCGCAGGCACCGTCATTGTCCAGAATAGGATCCAGCAGGGAAAGCACTTTGCAATTCCAAGCATCAACGACCAACCCGCCACCGACGCCGAGAGGCCCAACAACATCGACAGACCCGCCCGCCCCGCAGAGAGCCTCTTCGGCGCACTCGGTATTGCAGACAAGGTCGGAAAGGAACTCTACCCGCTCCTCAACATCAGCGTGCACGAGCATGCCTGGCTCGCAGACTACGGCATCATGGGCAAGGAAGAGTACCTCACCCGCTTCTGGAACTGCGTCAACTGGGACAGGGTAGAGGAGAGATTCGAGTCCTACTGCCCCCAGAGCTCGCGCTACCTCTAGAACCGCGCATCGCCAACGGGCTAGAGCTCACACGAGCGAACGGCTCGCATTTTTTCACTGTACACTACCACCACCCGCAATAACAACATAGCACAACACAAACTTTCACTGACACGATACATACATAGGGCGCACGGGCACACGAGCGCAGCGCCATTACAGCGCGCTCTCGACGATGAGCCGCAGCGCCGGCTCTAGGCACGTCCAGTGGTCGCCCGCCACTTGGTGCCAAGCGAGGTGGGCCGTGTCCGACCAGAACCTGCGCCATTCGGGCTCGCTCGCCATAACGGGCTTCAGCCCCAACTCGTGCGCTGCATTGACCACAGTGATCTTCGTCGGCTTTGCGTCGCTCTCGGCAAACGCAAGGCAGCGGTAGCCTGGCAGACTGAGTGCGCACGAGCGGAAGTGCTCGCGCACCGTGGGCGAGGTGATGCGCCCAAGCATCTCGTCAAGCGTGTCCGTTGGGATCGGCTTGATCTGCAGTGGACTCGGCGTGTCGATGAGGCCGACGAACGACACCTCGTGGCCGAGCGAGAGGAGGCGCCGGCACACCTCGAGCACCACGATGCCACCGATGCTCCAGCCGCCGAGCCGGTACGGGCCGTGCGGCTGCGCGCGGCAGAGCATCTCGACATACTGATCCACCAATTCGCCCACACCTCGACTCCACGCTCCGATGTGGCCCAGGTAGGGCGAGTCGAAGCCATAGATGGACAGTTGGCAGCCAGTGTCGATGCGCGGGTACGTCTGTGCCGACCCGCTGCCGTCGGGGAACAGGAAGAGGACATTACGCCCGTCAAAGTGCTTGAGCTGAGGACCTGCAATGTGACGCGGCTTCGAGGCGATGAAGCGCTTGCTGGGGTCGGTCAGCTCGTGCATCGGCGAATCGCCACTCGTCTCGCCCTGGAGACGAACACTGTGAGCCGCAGTACCGTTTGCCACAATCGCCTTCAGCTGTTCTCTGGAAGATTTGCTGGCGGAGTTCTGCGGGTGTCTGTCGCTCTCGTGAACGCTGGTACCCTGCTGGGCTTTGGCTGCCCGATCCGCCTCGTTGAAGGAAGCCTTGCTTGAGAGCTGCACAAGCCTGAGCAGCATGTCGCGTCGGATGCGCTTAAAGACGATCCCTTCCATCGAGCCCATGAATTGACCGTCGGGCAGGAAGAAGTAGGCATCGCCTTTCGACAGGTCCTTGTCCTTCTGCATCCTGGCATAGACTCGCACTTTGGTGAGACCGCCGGGCTGCATCTTTCGCAGGCCAGGCAGTGTCACGATGCGGCCGATGCCGTCTGCCATGTAGACGTACGGACCTTCGGCGAAGCGGACGTTGCTGATAAAGCCAGTCAGCCCCCCAAGGCTGTCCAACAGCATCGGGCTGCACACAAATCGACCGTGCGCGGCCTCGTCATGATGGCGGACCTCGGAGGTGGCCTCTTCGCCACCTTCGCTAAGCCAGACGGTTTCCATGCCTCTGAATCCACCGAGGTACTTGACGATGGCCTCAAAGTTTCGGTAAATGGTCTTGGTCTTGATGACCGACGACGAGTCGGCTTGAACCTTGGCGGCTGCTGTCTGGATGAGGTGTGCGAGCTTCGTCCAATCGTGCTGGGCAGCGTCCACGCTGACGATGCGAATCCTGCAAGCGCCATACTGATGCTTCTGGTGGCGGTGCTCGCTGTGAGAGAAGAACTGCACGATCGAGCCGTCGTGTGACCAGGGATCGCCCTGCAAGCTCACCTCGATGCTCTGTTTCGGATCTCTCTCGTTGAGGTATAGCGACGCCACCATGGAAAGCTCCATCACCTCGATCACCACATCTTCCTCCTTCTGACCCGATGGTCGAGCTGCCTTTGCGTTCATGTCCCACCAGAACATGCCGGCTTCCTGCGCAAGCTCGACGAAGACGGTCGCTGGCGCAAGCTCTGTGCCGAGAATGATGTGACCTTTGACCATCTCGCTGAAGGGATGCTGGTTCGTGCGCGCCAAGAACAGCGCCGAGGGTGGATCGGCCTCGAGCCTAACACACTGCGAAAGAAGGGCGTACGACGGCCTAGGCAGTCTCGGCTTCGGTGGACCCTCGCGTTTGACGGTGCCAGTCTCCGCGGCGTTAGGCTGCTTGATGCTCGCTGGGTTGAGTCCATCGCGCAGTCCCCGATCCTTGAACGGGATCCAGTGTTCTTCGTAGTCGAACGGGTACAGCGGAAGACTTGCGCTCAGGCCCTTGTGACAGAAACGCAAGCCAAGGTCTGCAAATGCCTTTCCCCAGTCTAGATCGATGCCGCGAGATGCGAGCTCCTTGAGCAAACCGAGGATAGATGACCACGATGAACTTCCTCGACGGAAAGAGGCCAAGAAGGCTGGTACATGCTCGGCCTCGGCGTAGCAACCCTTGAGCATGGGTATGCAGGTCGGATGAGGGCCAACTTCGATCCACGCGTCGATCTGAAGCTTGCTCTGAAGGTCCAGGATCGCGTCGGAGAAGCGCACAGGTTGACGCAGATGGCGGACAAGATAGTCGGCAGTGATGCTGGCGGTCTGGTCATCGATAACCTGGCCGAGGACGTTGGATGCGATGCTGATCTTTGGCTGCGAGAAACGATGACCAGCGGCCACTTTTGCATAGTCTTCCATGAGTGGCTCGACCGCTTTCGAGTGGAAAGCGTAAGGCACAGGAATCGCCATCGCTTTGATCTTGGGCTCCTTGTGCTCGCAGAGTCGCATGAGCGTTTCGATCTCGGCCGTGCTACCCGCAACGACGGTGTCGTTGGGACTGTTCATGCAGGCAATCTCGAGGCTCTCGGAACCCGCCTCCTTGAGCAATTGTGCGACCTGGGCGTGATGCACGCGAATGGCCAGCATGGACGTGGCGTTGGGCCGGCAGCGGTCCATCATCAGCAGAGCGCGTCGACCGACGAGATCGATCAAGCTGTGAAGAGAGAGGATGCCCGACACCCACATGGCTGTATACTCTCCGAGCGAGTGTCCCACCAGGCAGGCTGGTTTAAGGCCCCAGTCGAGGAGCAAGGATGTAAGACCCACTTCGACTGCAGTCAAGGCCAGCTGGTATTGCGCCGGGCTGAAGGCATCGGCTGCTCGCGTCCCCACCGTGGAGTCATGCTGAGCCGTCTCATCATCGCGTCCCGGATGAATGACGGCGACCAAGGATGGCAGTCCTAGGCCCAGCGCGATGGTGTTGCAAGCATCGACGTGCCGACGGAAAGCAGGGCTGTGCTCGTACAATTCCCGCCCCATGTCCAGGTACTGTGCGCCTTGACCGCTGAAGGCAATGCCGATGATCATGCCCTTGGTGGGCCGGTCGCTGACGCAGATGGACTCCTGGCTGCTGAGGCAAGCCTTTGCCTCCGCGAGCGTGGCGGGTGTACCGATCAGGCGGTAGCGATACATGGGATCGCTGAGCGAAACATTGCTACAGAATTCGCGTAGGCTGACGTCGCGGTTCTGGTCCAAGAACGCGATCAGCTGCCTCCTATGTGCGTCCAAGGAGAAAGGCGTAGCAGCTGTGACGAAGAGCAGATGCTGCTTGGCACTCGTGGCAGAGTCGTCCGAGGTGGCTTCGGCCGCCTGAGACAGCCTCAAGAGTCGCTCGCGGTACCGACTGCCCCGATCCATGATGATGGAAGAATTACCGCCGGCTGCCGAGAAGTTGTCCACAAGCGTGAACGTTGAGTCCAGACGGTCGATCTTGATCTCCTCGAGCGGGATGTGCAGCCCGTCGAGGGGCGGGAGCTTGGTGTTGAGCTTTGTGCGGATGCCGATGTGTCGTGGCACCAAATCATGATTGTAGATCTGGATCGTCTTGATCATACTGGTGGCCCCAGAGGCCGCTTCCGAATGGCCCACATTGGCTTTGACTGAGCCGAGAACGAGTGGAGCTTCACCGGGGCGCTTCTTCGCCCCGAACGTCTCGACGATGCCGGTGACCTCTTCAAGGTCGCCACTCTGCGTCCCCGTCCCGTGCATCTCGATGTAGGAATAGTCGCGTGGCAGGGTTCCACTGGCGAGCATACCGGACTGGTACAGCCTGCACTGAGTCTCGCCGTGAGGATGAGTGATGGAGAAAGACTCGCCCGAGTGGTTGGTCGCAGCAGAGGAGATGACGGCAAGGATAGGATCGTTGTCGCGTACGGCGTCGGTGAGTCGCTTGAGCAGCATGACGGACACCGCATCGGCTCTGGAATAGCCTGAGCCGGCATCGTCCAGCGTCATGCATTGGGACGAAGGCGACAGGAAGAAGCCGCGGTCGAGTCCGATGGTGATCTGCGGCTGCGTGATAATATTGACGCCTCCCGTGACTGCCGCCGACGTCTCACCGGCAAGCAAGCTACTACAGGCCGCCTCGACTGCGGCCAAAGCAGAGCTGCAAGCAGTGTCGTAGGAGCAAGCCTCGCCCCGGAAGCCGAACGTTTCGTTGACTCTGGCCACGAGATGTGCGCGGTGCGTGCTTGAAACAAGACTGCCGTCGATATCGCGACTGAGATGCTCGCGGTAGTCATCGCTGCAATAGGCGAAGTGAGAGCTCCACTGCTCCCGGTGCTTTGGTGGGTGACGAGGAGAGAAACCGTAGCCTGCCCTTTGAAGTGCCTCGTGGGTGGTCAAGATGGCCACTCGCTGCTGAGGGTCAAGCTTTGCGCAGTCATCTACCGAGCCGACGCACTCGAGCAGACTCTTGTCGAAGAGGCTTGGGTTGGAGAGACAGTTGGCAGTTCGGACGCGCATGACGTTCCGGTCGCGATACGAGGCGGAATGATAGTCTTGATAGCGATAGAGCCTCTCGGGAATCTGAGAAGGGCGCGGGAGAGGGAAAAAAATGGCGGGATGGTGTCAGTCAAGCTTCGAGTGCGCTATGGAAACTGCTCTGAACATGTGGACGCACCTCTTGAAGAGTGTCTTTACCCTCTTTGAGGAGCTTCCAGAGATCATCCGCATCAGAGGCACCTGGCGCGCGGCAAGACATGCCGACGATGGCTATCTGTTCGCAAGGATTACCCTTGACTTTGGAGAGGTTGACAGGCTCATTTCCGAACCGCTGGGAGTCTTTGGGCGACAGGAGATTGAGGAGCTTGATGTGCTCGTGTGGAATTGCTTGTGACGTGAGGTGTCGTGTCACTGCCGAGACGCAAGCATCATTGGCGTTGCCACCGATGAGCAGAACATTGACAGTTGGAACGTAGACGCGCGAAAGTTTGATGTCGTGTTCGAGACGCACCAAGGCACCGTTGGAATGTGCTTCAGAGCGTCCATTGTCAGGCTCTCGGAGAAGTTTGACGAGCTCGACCTCGAGAATGCTCGATGGGTCGCCAAAAAGTACTTGGCAGGGGTTGAGGGCGACACCGATGCGGCGTTCCTCGACGCAAGCCTGGAGACCATCGTGAATCCGATTCCACTGAGCCTCGTCCAAGAGCGGCACCTTGGATCTTTCGGTGATGAGGACACCTTGCGTCTCGTGCAACACGGCCGCCTCTGGAGAGTGCGGGGAGACGCCGAGAGTGAAGCCGTACAGCGTCTGCTGAACGAGGTTGTTACGATCACGACACGTGTTCAGGACTGCATGCAGCCCATCGCCTCCTCGAACTGTGAGCCTTTCAAGTCTTCCACGTGCCTCTTCAAAGCTGCCGGGAGACAGAAACATGTCGATCCAGGTTGCGAGTCGGATTGTCTCGACGGCACGAGCGATGAGGTCGAGGGTGGAGGAGGCCTTGGTCGTCTGGAGAATGCGCATCGTCAGAAAGGATTCGGGATCCCACACGGCGGGAAAGTCGCCCGACATGGCATCCTTGAAGTCCTGCCTGGCGGCGAGGACCATGCCGATTTGAGCCAGGGTCGTAAGAGAGAGGACATAGAAGCTGAAGAGGGGGGCTGCGATGGTCTCGCCGAGCCCTTCGAAGGAAGCAGGGAAAGCCGGCGCACCGGAGCGCTCGAGTTCGGGCGAGTCGGCTGCGGCGTTGGCTTCGCAACGGATGGACTCGTATGCGGTCTCGAGGAAGGAGCGTAGGATGGCATCATGGAGTGCCCTGTGATACAAGAGGCGAAACGTGGATGGACGCAGGATCTGCCGGTGGGATGCGTACACGAAGACCACCTTGTGATTGTGTTCGAGGGCGTTCTCCTGTGCTTGGTTGAGCGTCATCTTGCGGCTTTCTTGAAGACTTGAATGGGAAGAGTGAAGGATTGCTGGGGGAAAACCTGGGCTCGGTGCCGTCTCTAGATGACCCTTATATCTGCCATGGCCTGCGCTTGGGCGCGTATTCAGTCGACGGTGCAGAAGCTGCAGGCGTTCGAGTGCTGTGCTGAAATGCCTTGCTGCTTTCCTCTGTTGGAAAGGCAGCTATTGTCTTTGCTGCGCTCTATTGGTCGACCTGCGTGGGCTGAAAGTGCTTGAGAAGCGGGACTCGAGCGATTGCTCCGAAAGAGGCGGAGGCGCGTGACATTGAGGTGATTTTTCTGCCGCAATGCTTGCCTCTGCCTTTGGGAACCTCCGTGTGAAGAGTCGGGAGAGCCGCTCTGAGCCGTTTCATCCTCCGGACTTGCGGCGAGCGCTATGATCACGGCCTGGGTGCGATTCTTGCGTGATGTTGCGGAGGTTGACAGATGTTGCGTCTGTGTGCGGATCCGACGGAAAGCTCGAGCGGGTCATCCGACGGCTTCGGCGCTTTTTCACGGCAGCGCTGGTGAGGACTGACTCTGCGTCGTAGTGGTGCGTGTGATCGCAGCTGCGCGTTTCGAGACGGAGTGACAGGCAGAGAAAGTCGTGTGACCGGCGGAAGGAGATAGTTACGCCCAAAGGTTCACACGCGTGTCGACGTGGTGTAAAGCCTCTTGGCCCTTGAACATTGAGGATAATGCAGAGCATGATTACGCCTTCTCCGCGGCGATGTCTGATGATCACATGGCCTCGTGATTGCGACGAAGCGCCATGCCTCTGATGTGGCGACTGGCTAGTCGACGGCGTGCCGGTTGTTGCCAAGAGCTCTGGAGCGAGCTACGTGATGCTAATGAAAGGATGCCGAAGCTCAAGGTCGGCATGTGGCGATAAGGATAAGCGGGGTCTACATAGGCGGCAGTGATGCTTGAGACATCCCTGGCTGCAGCCGGAGAAGAGCGATCGCGGTTGTGACGCAGACCAGGGGGTGACAGGGGCGATAGTGAAACAAGATTGACGCCCTGGCCTCCGCAAAAGCGCGTTACGCCGCAATCTTGAGCATGGTGTCACATCGAGAGCTTAGCGATCAACCCACCTTGGGCCGATTCACTCTTGCGTTGCAGTCTCTTGGGCTCACGTTCTAGCCAAGCTTCCGGCCTCCTGAACCCTGTGCGAGCTTGATCTGTCCGACCTCCGGATAGAGCCTTGACGCACTTATTGCTGAGTCTGACTGAAGCGAGAATTGAGCCGGCCACCTCTTGCTCTGTGCAGGCCTGTGTCACGATGGAATATGAAAAACTTCCGGGCTGGTGTACAGTATGCGCTGAGGCTTGCAGACGACATGGGACGCCGCTAGCCATGTGTCGACGCTTTGGAGCTACTTAAGCGATATGCTGTCCAGCTCTGATCGTCCAATGTTATCGTCATCTACTGAAGGCCCGAGCATGATCACAGTGGAAGCATGCCGTCGCGCAGGTTTCGACTGTTGGCCCTGCACGGCAAGGGAACGTCGGCACGGATCATGAAGACCCAGATCAAGCCGATCGTCGACGCACTTGGCGAGCTGGTAGAGGTCGAATATTTGGAGGGTCGGGAGCGATGTGCTCCATACCAGGGTGAGTCGGCGGCATCGTTCCTCATCGCTGAAGCTGTCCATTGACGATTTGCTGGCTGCTATCACCAGGCATCGAAAGCATCTTTCCGGGCCAAGCCTACTTTTCATGGTACGAGCAGCCGACGCGCGCTGCGTTGCATGCTGCGCACAGCAGGGTGGCATCCAGATTGGCCGCTTCGAGTCGCTGTTATGGGAAGCAGGATGACGATACGCAGCAGCTCAGTGCATCCATATCATTTGAGAACGACGTAGGCATCGATCCTTTGGCGACGTATATGCCATTGACAGACATGGCAAGCACTGGCGCATTGCCTGCTCTCACGCCCAGCACGGGTGGCACGGAATCGGACGCAAGCACGGCGGGGCCAACGACGCCTCAGGAAGAGCGTCGATGCGCATTCGACGCGGTGATCTGCTTCTCGCAAGGATGCGCAGTGTCGACAGGCATGCTACTGGAACTGAGGGCGCATTCGTCAGCTGGGTTGGACGAGCTTCCGGTGCGATTGGCAATTCTCATCTGTGGCGGACGACCGTTTGAGAGCGGAGGAGGGCTGCAGCGCGTGGATACGAGGGATGTGACGCCGCTCGAGATCAAGAGCGTGCATGTGCATGGCCGACACGATACGAACCTGGCAGAATCGCGACAGCTGGCATCGCTGTATGACGACAAGGACAAGCAGGTGATCGAGCTCGACATTGGACACTGTCCTCCGCGGCGAACCTCGGAGGTAAATGTGGTGGCGGCGGCCATACGCAGCGCACTCTTAGCACTGGACTGAAGTTGAATGCCAACAAGCGGCGCGCATCGTCAGTATCAAGGAGTGGCGGCGGTGTATTTGACTGCCGATGATGACCTGTGAGAGCTCTGCTGATATGCTGGCTGTGTAGAGAAGAGGCTTCCGTCAGGGTCCAGCAGCGCGGGCAGACGGGAGTCGAAGTGAGACGCGCGAAGAGTGGCCCACGTGGCGGGCGGGCTCGCGCAGAGTCAGCCTAAAAATTCGAAGCTCGACAGTCGGGGAATTGGCGAGTTCTGCATCTGGAGCTGCATCTGGACAGTGAGACAGCGAGGCACAGCCACGCCACGCTACGCTGCGCTGCAGAGCGAGCAGCAGATTGGTCAAACTAAGGATTCTGCGAACCAGCTGGGCTGGTCTGACGAGTTTGCTTAGAGGCAGGGCGGGTTTAGGATTGCATGAGACTCTCTGCATCCAATCAGGGCTGCATTCGAGCGAGCGAGCGGGGCCTCATGGGCGGCCGGTCAACCTGCTGCACCCGACCCCAATCCAGCAGCTGGCGCAGCTCGTGGTGATTTCTTGAGGAGCCGAGGGAACGCGGCATCGCTCCGAACAACCCAGCTAGAACAACCCAGCAAGAATACAGCAACGATAAACGCAGTCGGGCGTGAGACAGCCGACGGGATGAGATGCACCAAAGGTCGCCTTTGCCGGGCCAACAGATTGAGTGCGCCGTCGTCGAGGCCACACCTCCGAAGTGTGCATGCATCAAAAGAGCAGCGCCGGATGTCCCGACGCCGTGTCTTCCTGAAGAAAAAAGAGGCAGTTGGGCGAGAGTGCCCGTGGCCATGGATTCATCGGCGTGGGGCCGTAAGTGCGCAAAGCAGGAAAGCAGGAAAGCAGGAAAGCAGGAAAGCAGGAAAGTGTGATTGGAGCGCCCCTCTTTTTTTGTCCCTTTTTGGCCAAATTTAGGAGTTGCCGGCAGAAGATGCGCCACTTTCCGTGAGCTCAAAGCCAAGAAGCGCAGAGAGGGGAGAAGGAGAAGTGAATTTGAAGATGATTTGGATTGCGCCCAAGCCAGGTTGGGTCGGCAGCGCAGCGCAGCGTTGTGCAGCGCAGTGCAGCTCAACGCAGTGTGCAGCTCAGCTTGGACCAACACCCGCTGCTGCTGCTGCTGCTGCCGCCGCCGCTCTCTCGGCCTCGTCACATTTTCAACGCACGAACCGCTCGCTCTCCCCACTAACTTATCGGCTTGGCCGTCATCCTCGTCATCCTCGACTTCGACTTCATCTCTACGCCCGCCTCACTCCCACTTCCACCTTCAAATCACTCGGCCTGCTCTTCAGCACCGCTTCTGTCTCGTCTCGCCCCGTCTCGTCCCGCCTTGCTGCGGCCCCGTCTTCCAAAGCGTCTAGCAACAACCGCTTTCGCCACTTAGATCCGTAACAGCGTCCACACGTCCCCGCCATCGCAACCCTCCCGTCACAGACCACTTCGTCCCGTTGGCCACTGCCGCAAGTATACCTCTCGCTCCGTCCTGTCCCGAAATCCGCATCCTACTCTGCATCACCGCTCCTGCATCAACTTGGGAAAACGCTCGGTTTCATCTGCCTGCCGCATCTCCGCTGGCACCCGCTCCCACGATCCACAGCAACAGAGCTACAAAGCTTGCATCTAGCTTGATCGCGTCGCGCCTCATGTGCGCTGCTTGCTGAAGCTATCGCCACACGCCCCGCTCGACGCGGCCCTGGCAGCTCTCGGAAGCAAAGCTCGGATATCAGCACTCGACTCGCTTGTCACTGGGCCCTAGCTCAGCGTCGTGCCCCACACAGACATCGTCATGACGGGCACAGAACGTCGCAGCCATCCGGGCAACCTCGCCAACATGCCTCCGCGCACTCCCATCACACGCTCTCCTTCACCCACCAAAAAGACACAGCCGCCTTCCTCGGGCGCCAACCAGCTCAGCAGCCGCTCAACGCTCGCACAGAGATCCCATCAACACCCTCACTTTGACATGCCCAACTTCTCGGTCAATGCTCACTTTGCCGAAGCTTTCGGTGCGACTCCCAACTACGAGCTTCCTGCTGACGGCCTCTTCCACGCAGACGATGCCACCGCCGCCGCCTCCTCTTCCGCCGCTTCCGCCAACTCCTACTGGCTCTCGGAGACCCGCTCCCAGTCCGTTCCGCCAAGGATAGCTGCAGAGAGCGCAAACTCAAACTCTCGCTTCAACAACCTCCGCCGCGCAATGCCCGCCATCGATACCAGCGCAAGGCCGCTCTCAAGGCGAGAGTCCCTCATGGAAGAGGCAGAGAAGCGCCCCACCAGCCCACACATCACCTCGGCCACTCCAACCAGCGCACGCCATCACCACCTTCCCTTTTCCTCACACCAGGCATCGACAACTGCCAATCATTCCTCGTCTCGCTCCGGCTCCTTTCACGAGCATGACTCGCAGCGCATCCGCCAGAACAAGAGCCCCGCCGTCCACCGCGTCGCATCGCCCTCCCTCCTCAACTCCGGCATCGGTCGCGTCGCCGTCTCGGCTGCACAGTCCATCATGGATGCCATGGCCGGTCGCTCCTCTCCAGCAACCACGCGCAACAAGCACGTCTCCCACTCCGACGATCACGACAGCCTCAGCGACGACGAGGCCGGCAAGGGCCACGGTCGCAAAGCCATCCCGCCCGTCGCCAACCGCTTCACCCCTTCGCTCACACACCCGCGGAACCACGCCCACTTTCACGAGAAGCAACCCTCGCCCGCTGCTTTCGACCATGCAGAACATGCCCATGGCGTCAGCGGCGATGTTGCTTGGCATTCAGGCATCTCGGAAAGTCGAAGAGCCACACCAGCCGCCTACCGGCCTCGTCCCGCCACGCCCTCGCGGCGGCGCGCCAGTCAGCATCAGGACCGCCAGCCCACCGCCGACGACAGCACCGACATGCACCTGCCCGATAGCCTCAAGTCCACCCACTCCTCCATCCACATCGGCTCACCCATCGTCGTCCCGCAAGCACGCCGCGGCGCCGTCCGACTCCAACCGCGGCGCAGGCGAAGAGTCGCACGTCCCATCAAGCCCAAACGCACCTGGCGCCAAAGCGTACTGGTCTGGCTCGCCACACTTGTCCACTTTGTACGCCTGCTCGCCTCGCCCGCCGAGGCGCTGCGTCGCTTCAAAGAGTATTGCACCGACACGCGCATCTCCATCGACGACGCCTTCCGCGACCCGCAGACGGGCATGCGCAGCTACTACCCGCCCTGGCTACAGGCGTACGTGCCGCTGCTCATCTGGCTCGGCATCAGCTTGACTAGTACCGCGCTCGTCATCACCTTCCACACCGAGGTCTTTATCGGCCTCGACCACATGGCCGCCTACCTCCAGGGCCTCGGCCTGCGCGGCAAGCTCATGCTCGGCTCGCTCATCTTTCTCACCACCTTTCCGCCATTGCCACTCTACTCGACGCTCATCATGCTGTGCGGCTTCACTTTCGGCCTCTGGCAGGGCTTCATCATCAGCTACATTGCGGCGCTATCGGGCGCCATTGTGGTGTTTGTGCTCAGCCGCTCGCTGCTGCGCGAATGGATGGTGGGCCTGCTCAACAAGAGCGGCGGTCTCAAAAAGGTGGTGCGCGCTATCGAGAAGCAGCCCAAGCTGCTCTTCCTCGTTCGTCTGGCGCCGTATCCGTACAACCTGATGAACACGCTGCTCGCCAGCTCGCCCACGCTCACCATGCGCACGTACGTGACGTGCACCGCGCTCGCGCTGCCCAAGCTGCTCATCCACACGGGGCTCGGCACCTCGATCAAGAACTTTGCCGCCTACAACGGCGCCGCCGAAGGCGTCAGCAAGGAGGAGGCGGCGGCATCGCAGACGGCCGAAAACGTCAAGAAGTGGGCGGGCCTTGTGGGCATTGGGCTGTGCATCGGCATCATGGTCTACTTACTGTCCGTAGCGCGTCGTGCAGTGGACGAGCTGGATGACGAGGCGGACGACGGATACGACGATGTGCTGCTCGACGACGAGGGCGAAGAGCTGCTGTCATCGGACCTGGACGATGAGGACGGCGACGAGGGCGACGAGGTCGGCGATGGACGCGAGCGCGGCGCCGGCGTCGGCGTCGACATGCGCGAGCGAGCGGGTCCGTCGACGCTCGGATTCCGCAACGGCTACGCGCCCATCACTTCGTCGCCCGAGGAGCGGCTGCGACAGAGCATGCGCCAGCCGCAGCCCATGCCCGGCCCGCTGGTGCTGCCGGGCTCGAGCTACGAACGAGCGTCTGGCTCGGGCTCGTTTGACGGCAGAGTGTCGCTCAGCGGCAGCGGCTCGGTGGGAGCGCCCTCGATCGACCTGGCCGACAAGATCGCCGAGATGGAGGCGCACGCTGAGAATATGACGTTCGAGTCGCCGCTGCACAACGGCGCAGAGATGCACTCGGCCTCGCCGCGATGGTCGCCGTTGGTGGCCAACCTAGAGGAGAGCGCCCAGCAGGCGCCCGCGTTTTTGCTCGATGGCCAAGCGCACGAGTTCGCACAGCAGCACGCGCCGCATGGCAGGACATGGGAGTAGTCTTTGTAGCGACGTCAGGTCGACTTCTCACACTTGTGCTGTAGTCCAAGAGCCGCTCTAATGCAACGCAGTGCATCATCTGCATGGACACTTGTTTCTCGTCGTGACTGCTGCTGTGATGGACGAAATGGCGTGGACTGTGCGTTGAGCTAGAAGAAAATTTGGGGCTGGCTTGAAAATTCCGCCGTATGCGGACTGTGCGGCGCGCATTGACGCTCACTAGCTCACCACCACCACCTCTGCACCGCATCGGCATCAGAACCACTTTACTCGCAGCTGATCTGCACTTCGACTTGGCGGGGACTGCTTTGCGCAACTGCATGCTCTCGCTGTCACCACCGCTGTCTTTGCGAACGCTACGATCTCTGGCGTGCCTTCGTGCGCACGTGCCCGCTCTCAGCCTCAACACGCTCGCCCCCACGCCATACCTGGCACATCCAGCATTTCGATCAGCTCATCTGCATTCGAAGAGCATCATCATGGCCGAGGCAGCCGCCAACAAGAGGTCCAAGATGGATCCCAATGGTGAGTTTGCAAGCGCAGAAAAGGTTTAGAGGTCTTGCAGGCGGTGGGGGAGCGGCAGAAAATTGGAGTTTGAGCTTTTTGCGCACGAGCCGCGAGGGAAAAGATGGAAAAAAGAGTTTTCTCTTGGCGCGGATTGAAGTTGCTTTTCTTCCACCATCTTTCACCGACACTGACGCGATCTTGTGGGATTGGCATACGACGATGACAGAACACATCATCACGCACTCGGGCACGTTCCATGCGGACGAGGCGCTTGCAGTCAACCTGCTGCGCAAGCTGCCGCGCTTTGCATCGGCGCCGCTCACGCGCACGCGCGACGCAGCCACGATCGACAAGGGCACCATCGTCGTCGACGTCGGCGCGACGTACGATGCCGCCACGCACAGGTACGACCACCACCAGCGCGGCTTCGAAGAGGTGTTTGACGACAAGCACGCCACGAAGCTGTCGAGCGCCGGGCTGGTGTGGAAGCACTTTGGGCGCGAGATCGTGGCGGCGCATCTGAAGCTGGGCGACAAGGACGGCGAGACGGTGGAGCTGCTGTACAACAAGCTGTACGACGACTTTGTCGAGGCGATCGATGGCATCGACAACGGCATCGCGCAGTATCCGAACGAGCTCAAGCCCAAGTACAAGAGCCGCACCGACCTCTCGGCGCGCGTGGGCTATCTCAATCCGCGCTGGAATGAGAAGTCCACCGACGCCGAGCTGGACGCGCGCTTCGAGCGCGCCAGTGCCATGGCGGGCGCCGAGTTCTTTGATCGACTCGACTACACGTTCAACGCATGGCTGCCTGCGCGTCAGATTGTGGTGGATGCGCTGGCGAAGCGTACGCACCCGCAGCTGCTCGTGTTCGACGAGTTTGCAAGCTGGAAGGACCACCTGTTTACACTCGAGCAGGAGCTCAACATCGCCCCCACGGAGCGCGTGATCTATGTGGTGTATCCGGACGAGTCGGGCAAGTGGCGCGTGCAAGCCGTACCCGTAAGTGCCGAAAGCTTTACTTCTCGCAAAGCTCTGCCCGAACCGTGGCGCGGAATCCGAGACGAGGCGCTGTCGCAGCTCACGGGTATTCCTGGGTGCATCTTTGTGCATCAGAGTGGGTTTATTGGTGGAAATGCCACACGCGAGGGTGCGCTCAAGATGGCCAGTGATGCGCTGGCACACACGGGGGTGGAGTTTATTCACTCTGCGCCCGTGGCTGGTGATGCGGATGGACATAGTCACTCGCATGCGGGTGGAGACCATGGCCATACGCACGATATCATGGACCATCCCGGCAAATTCAATGACCGGGATCTGCCGAACTATGAGGCACGCAACTGGACCGAACGAGCCTTTACCGTGGGTATTGGTGGACCAGTTGGGTCGGGTAAGACGGCGTTGTTGTTGTCGCTGTGTCGTAAGCTTCGCGAGAAGCTCAACCTGGGAGTTGTGACGAACGACATTTTTACGCGCGAAGATCAGGAGTTTCTACGACGACATGCAGCTCTTACGCCGGAAACGAGGATTCGGGCGATTGAGACGGGTGGATGTCCGCACGCAGCGATCCGCGAGGACATCAGTGCGAATCTGGACGCGCTCGAACAGCTGCAGGCGCAGTTCGAAACCCAGCTGCTCTTCGTCGAATCGGGTGGCGATAACCTCGCAGCGGCATACTCGGTTGAACTCGCCGATTTCCACGTATATGTCATCGATGTGGCGGGAGGTGATAAGGTCCCCCGTAAGGGTGGACCGAGTATTACCCAGAGCGACGTACTGGTGATCAATAAGATCGACCTGGCCGAACAGGTTGGTGCGGACCTGGGCGTGATGAAGCGCGATGCGGATAGGGTCAGGGATGGAGGACCCACCGTGTTCACGTCCGTTAAGCTCGATCAGAGCGTCGATGCGGTCGTGGACATGATTCTTGCCGCCCGTCGTATTGCAGGTGCCGACAAAGCCGGCAAGTCCATCGTCTAAACCTCACTCCCTCATTCACTCCCTCACACTGCCTTACACTTGGTTCTCGAATGTCGAATGAAAAAAGAAGATCTGCAAATTGCGTTAGAGTTTGGACTGGGGAGTAGAGTCTTGGTCGATGATGTTGAGTGCGAGTTGGGCGCAGAGTGGGAATTTGGCGCCATACACTTTGGCCTGGGCGGAACTAGCTTGACCCTGGGCATTGCGTGCTGCGATACCCTGGCTAATGACTGCGAGTCGGAACCATGCCCATGCTTTAGCGGCGGTCCAGTTGGGAATCGGATACTCGCGTGCCGCCTTTTCGCAGTACCTCTTAATCAGACTCGCCTCGACTGGAACGGGAGAAGTTTGTTCATCCAGTCCACCGAGAGCTAGGAGGAGGGAGCCTTCTTTGCGCGACTTTTCCCAGGTGGCGGGATCGTTGATAGCAGCAACATCCGTGCACTGCGTCGAAAACGGCTGGAGCAAGTTTGCCAGGTCCGATAGAGGATGGCCGAGAGTGGAGAGTTCCCAGTCGAGAATGCCGATGACGCGTGGTTCGGTGGGGTGGAAGATGAGATTGTCGATCTTGTAGTCTCCATGCACGATGGTGTTTTCGTCCCTGGGCATGTTGCGCGCAAACCATTGCAGGAACCTCTCGATGCCGGGAATCGGGCCGACTTCTTTATCGGTCTCTTTGTCTTTGACGGCGGATTGAACAGCGCTAACTTTGCCGAGGGATTTCATTTGACGCGTATAGAACCCGGCGTCTTTACCGTACCCCTCGAGGCCGACTTTCTTTACATCGACACGGTGAAGGGCGGCAAGGGTGTCGATGGCCGAGGCCCAGCAGAGTGCGCGTTCGGATTTGGGCAGTTGGAGGAAGCGGTAGTCTTCGAAGATGCGACCGTTGATGAACTGCATGATGTAAAACGGCGTGCCCACGATAGCCGTCTCTTCGCACAGACAGAATACCTCGGGCACAGGAATTCGATCCTTACTTCCCTCGGGCAGTCCCTTTGTATACGTATGCAGCGCTTTGAGGATCCGATACTCGCGCTCAACCGCATGAGCAGTGGAAGACAAAAGCGAGCCAGGAGGTTTCTTGCGAAGCACATAGCGCACCTCGTTCCGGTCAAACAGGATGTACGTCGGGTTGCTCTGGCCAAAACTGAATTGCTTCACCGTCACCGGTGCCGCAATAGCCGGCACATTTGCGGTAAGGTAGGCGTTGAGTGCAGACACGTCGAATGCGTGGCGTACTTCACCGTACTCCTGACCGACCTTGTTCGACATGGTGCGGAAGTGAAGGGAGGGGTGTATGCGAGCAGAGCGGGGAAAGCAGATGGTAGTAGGCGGAACAGGCGCACAGACCTAAAAAGGAACCGGCTGCAGAGGGGAGCCGGAAGCAAGAACCGGCCCCATGGGAGCTGCTCGAGCCGGTGCAACGCCGCGGGCCCGGATCCCCAGCCTCGACCCCACACTTTTTGGAGTCCCCAAAAAAATTCAAAGCGTGTTAAGACGCGCATACAAGCAGTCCCCCTCCTCCGCCCGGCAAAGAGCCACTGATTGCCGGCCCCGCTCCACTCTTCCGGCTCAAGAGCAAAGTCTCCGGCACAGCCGTTCCGACACTAATCCGACACACGCAATCCGACACAATCGAGCTCCCGATGCAAGTCAAACAAACGTGGTATTGAGTCCAAAGCAAACGTGGGTATCCACCCGAACCAACCCGCCGTGCTACAGCGGGTTTTTTGCGTGGTGATGCCCGTGCCCTGGCCTGCTGTGCGGTGGAACGGCCCCACTCAGATCCAGCCAATGAGACCCCTGGAGCGTGCACCGAACACCAGCGCCAGCAGCAGCACGAGCAGCACCGAACGCCGGCCCATCACGCCTTGGCGGGTCTCTTGATGCGCACGGTAGCGCCCACATCGAGTGTTAGAGCGAACATCGAGCGAGCGAGCAAGACGCGCGCGCGTGTGAAAAAATCCCAGGTGGTAACCGCGCATTGCCACGCCAAGATACGGCGGAGATTCAAGGCCGCGCGCAGATGAAGGGAGTGGGGAAGAACAGAGAGCGGGAGCAAGAGGGGCGTCAGCATAAGCAGGTCACGTGATTGAGGCCGTCCAGCAGCGTTTCCACGGCCATATCACAGTGCGACAATGCAAGCAGGCATCGGCCGTATGCAGAGGCAAGGGAGAGAGGAGAGAGATAGAGACGGAATCCGCTGCTCAGCGTGCTGTTCATCGCCACGGTGCAGAGGAGTGGAAGGGCGAGAGCGAGAGCCAGTGCTGGACAACGTCACGAAGCAACACTTACGGAAGAGACGGTCTTGGAGTGGTGCGGGTTGGAGGGACGCGAGAACGAGACCGAGTAGGCGGCGAGCGCGCGCATCTTCTTGAGGTTGGCGTCGGTGTAGGGCGGGTAGCGCGACGACATGACCGCCTCGATGATCTTGCCGAGGAGGCCGGTGGAGGGGGCGTCGAGCGAGGCGCGCTGGTGGCTGAACTGGTCGAAGCTCGCCTTGCCGTGGTAGTTGCCGTAGCCCGAGGGGCCCGTGCCGCCAAACGGCAGCGCGTCGACGGCAAAGTGGAGCAGCGTGTCGCCCTGCACGCACGCACCGGAGCGCGTGTTGTCAAAGAAGAACTGCTTCACCTTGCTGTCGCCGGCGAAGAGGTAGAGCGCCAGCGGCTGGTCGCGCGAGTTGATAAAGTCCACCGCTGCCTTGACGTCGCGCACGGGCACGATGGGCAGCAACGGCCCAAAGATCTCGCCGGACATCACGGCGTCGTCCACCTTGACGTCGGCGATCACCGTGGGCGCCAGGAACTTTTCGGCCTCGTCGGCCTCGCCGCCCAGCACCACCTTGCCCTTGGTGCCGGAGAGCATGGCGTTGAGCCGCTTCCAGTGACCCGTGTTGATGATGCGCGCGTAGCTCTCCGACGCATTCACGCCACCCTTGAGCTGCGGGTAGAAGCGCTCGTAGGCCTTCTTGAGCTCGGCGACGAAGCGGTCCTGCAGCTCGTGCGGGATGAGCACGTAGTCGGGCGCGATGCACGTCTGGCCGCAGTTGAACGACTTGCCCCACAGGATGCGGTGGGCGGCGATGGCGAGGTCGGCGCTCTTGTCGACGTAGACGGGCGACTTGCCGCCGAGCTCGAGCGTGGTGGGGCACAGCCACTTGGCGGCCTTTTCGGCGATGATGCGGCCGACGGTGCCGTTGCCGGTGTAGAAGATGTGTTCGAAGCGCTGGTCGAGCACGGCGGTCGTCTCGGGGATGCCGCCGTTGACGATGCGGAAGCATTCGGGGTCGAGGTACTTGTTCCACAGCTCGGCGAGCAGCTTGGCCGTGTGGCCGGCCACCTCGGACGGCTTGAGCAGCACCGTGTTGCCTGCGGCGATGGCGCCGATCACGGGGCCCACTTGGACGGTGATGGGGTAGTTCCATGCGCCGAGGACGAGCACGGTGCCCTTGGGCTCGGAGCGGACGGTGGCGCCGTGGGCAGCCCAGGCGAGGCCGGCCCAGGGCTTGGCGGGCTTGGCCCACTTGTCGAGCTTGTTGACGGTCTCGACGATCTCGTTGGTGGTGCCCATGAGCTCGGCAAAGACGCTCTCGAAGCGCGAACGGCCGAGGTCCTTCTGGAGCGACTGGATGAAGTCGTCCTGGTGATCCTTGAACATGTAGGCGAGCTGCTTGAGCTGGTTCTTGCGGTACTCGATCGAGCGCGTCTTGCCGGTCAGGAAGGCGGCGCGCAGGTCCGAGACGATGGCGGGGATGGCATCGATGGGTGTGTACTGGAGGCCAGCCTCGGCGGCGGCGGTGGTTGCGGCGGCCATGATTGTGTGGTGTGTGTGTGTAGTTGGGGGATGTGGTGGTGGTGGTGGTGGTGGGGATAGGAATGGTGTTGATGAAGCTGAGCCGGGTGTGTGAGTGTGAGTGCGAGTGCGAGTGCGAGTGCGAGCCAATGCGGGGTTGATGCGGTCGATGCGCTGAAAATCACGCGGGTATGTTCCGCCTCTCTCTTTCTCTCTCTCTCTCTATCTCGTTTTCTCGGTGTCTCTTTGGCGCGTCCACAGTGACACCTGGCAGAGAGAGCCGCCTCAGGGCGATGTGTCAGAGTCGGAAAGCGAGCCGAAGGCAAGGCAAGGGAAACGCCGGAGGTTGGCTTCACGATGTGGTAACCGCCGCTGCTCATTTGCCGCTGAGCTGCCGCTGAGTTGCTGGCTGGCTGGTGCGGATCTGCCGAGCCGCGAGATGCGCGCGCCGTTTGCCCTTTTTCACGTCGGACCTTTTTTCTCGCCATTTTGGTCTTTTTCTTTCCCCGCCGCCGCCGCCGCTGTCACCAAATTGCAACTCTTCTGGCACGTCACTCCGCACAGCATCACCACCGAGAGAGCACACAACAATACGCCTCTGTCACGACTCTGCATGCATTGTCGTTTCGAACATTGCAAAGCTAGCCACCGGATGTCCGACTGGCCAAACACGCCGCGGTGTTCAACACCAACAAGCGACGAAGCGACGAAGCGACTCTGCTCACATGTTGGCCCGCATGAGCCAAGCGGCGCTTATTGTCGTACTGGTGTGTTCGGCAAGGCAGAGTGAGCCGCGGATCCTGATGCGGTCAATATGTCTAAGCGAGCCTCGCGCTGGAACGCGGCTTATTAAAAACGACCCGTGTCGCTGTGTCACCGCGGAGGAAATTGCCAGTCTATGTTACACCTACAAGGATGACATTACCTTTCAAAATTCGGGCTGTTAGAGTGAGAAGTGGAGGCGACAGGGTCCAAAAAAGAGGCTGCAGCCGGCCCCTGCATAATGCGGCTGTCAAAAGATAAAAAGAGCACCAACTCAGCCTCCATCCGCTCTTCATCCAACACACACCCTCTTTCTCTCGCTGCAACGACACCGGCATCACCACCATGGCAACACCCTCCGGACAACCAACGCCATCAGCCAACGCTGCTTCGTCTACAGACACTGCGGCGGCGGCGCCCTCCGAGTCCACTCTCCCAACGACAACAACCACCACCACTACCGGAACTGATGCCACATCCACCTCGCCCCTACCATCCACAAGCTCAGTCGCCTCTGCATCCTTGCTCCCTCGCAGCACCGCAACAGCTTCCACCGGCTCAGCGGCTAACACGGCCGCACCGGGCTCAGGCACAGCCACTCCCACCTCGCGTACGTCTAACACCCAAACCGCCGTATCTCCACGTCGCGCCTCGTCGAGCTTAGCCCACAACTCCTCGAGTGCCCTCGCTTCTCGCGACTCTACCGCCTCGGTACGTCGCATCCGACAGCACACCTTCAACTCCACAGCTTCCGCAATGGCCTCCACAGACGGATCCAACGCCGTCCCTTCCATGTTCGGCAATCCCTTCCGCGCCGATAGCCCCGCTGGCTTCGTTGGTCCGCGTCCATCCCACACCACCCGCATTCAACCAGCCTGGGTTCGTCCCGCAAGATCTCAACCTCCAAATCCTCGCGACTCCACCGCAATGAACCCAAACACTCACACCACCCACCTCAGCTGGTACTCGACGCCCATCCACTCGCACCCACACCAGCCGCAACCCTCCGCATCCACGACCAATCCATCCCATCGCCAGCCACACTCTCACCACGATCCATCGGCTGCTCAGCATCGTGCCGCACCAGCAGCCTCCATTTCAGACACGCAGCCTACGTTCGAAGAGACAACCACCATCTCGTTCACCTGGACCATCCGCGACCTGCACCTGCTGCGCGAAGAGGTCGAGCACTCGCCGCCGCCATCCGAAGGCGGCCGCTCCGTCAGTGCAGGTGCTGGCAAGAGCGACATCTGGACCAACCCGCCCGTCTTCGGCGACGGAAAGTGGAAGCTCGAGCTTGTGCGCACCACTCGCAGCCTCGCCTCCCCCAGTGACGAACCTCTACCCACCCCGCACCACCTCGATCCATCCGAATCCATCGACAGCGCAGACGCGACGTCTTCGCCCACCACCGCCTCGGCCAGCATCACCATCCTCTCGGTGTACCTCACTGCGCTCGTGCTCGACTACACGCATGCCAACGTCGAGATCCCTGCGTGCATCATGCTGGGTCTGCGGCCCGTGCGCGCGCCCGTCGGTCGGCGAGGCGCAGAAAACGGCGGATGGATGTGGCGTCGCTTTTATGATTATACCTTCCACAAGGACGCCGATCTGTTCACGTGCCACCATCTCCCGAGCGTCTCGCAGATGCTCCAGGACGACCAGGTGGCGAGCCAGGATGCGATTGCGCTCACCATCCAGCTCGGGCTCGGGCCGGGACATACGCGCGAGCTGTCAACGCAGCTGGGTGACGGTGCGGTGGCGAGGGTGCCCGTGGAGGTGGAGGGACATCATCTCGTGCCCAGGGCCATGCTGAACTCGCTGCATGGATTGCTGGACGATGCCAATACGGGCGATGTGCGCATCATCGTGCGCGAGAGAGGCGTCCTACTCCCGCGGCCCGATAAGGATGCAGCTGCCTCGGACGACGAGGATGCCAGCTCGGCTCGATCGGGTCACATCGTTGCATTCCCCGTTGGATCCACCCATCCCACGCGCGATGCGCAGGATACAGAGGATAGCCAAGGAGAGCAGGACATCTATGTGCGCGACCGCGTGCTGTGGGCGCATGCGAGCGTGCTCCGGAGCCGAAGCGACTACTTTGGCACCATGCTCGGCTCGGAGTTCAGCGAGGGCATCAGTCGCACGTACGGCTGCGGCACGCGCAAGGTGAGGACGCTTCGGATTCCGGATGCCGACTTTGCCACTGCGTATTGGTTCTTGCGATATCTGTATACGGACGAGGTGGAGTTTGCGCCGCACGAGGATGTGCGCAGTGCGGTGCTGGATGATGAGTGGGCGAAGCCTGGCGACGTTGCGCGGGAGGAAGAGGTGCTAGCTGATTGGACGCCAGTTTCTCAGCTCGACGAAGAAGTGGGGTACGGCATGGAGGTGGGGCATGGACGCGAGGTATCGGGATCGTTTGTCCACACTGCCACGTCGGGCTCGGTTCGTCGTCGGACGAACTCGAAGCCGACATCGCCCGTGGAGGGGGAGGGGGAGGGATGGGATGTCCATGTGCATCCTTGTTCTGCACCGGGATCAGCATCGGCGTTGGCGGTGTTTCGGCTGGCGCATCGGTACGAGTTGCACTCGCTCTCGCGGCTCGCAGCGGTGCATTTGGTCGACACGCTCACGCCGCAATCAGCGTTTCCGACGCTGCTGGCTACGAGCATGTACGCCGAACTGCATGCACGCATCAAGGCGTACGTCTACACGCACTGGCACCACGTCGCCGCCACGCACGAGTTCGAAACGTGCTGTGACGAAGTCAGCACCGGTGTCTGGGGTCCCAGTGCCGGTAAGACGCTCAGCACGTTTGTAGCCAGTCTCGTCTCGCCTCTCGTTCAGCGTGTCTAGACCTCGCAAAACCGACAATGGCAGTGACGTTTTGTAAGAGTATGGTGTTGGGGGGATGTATGTACAGAAAGGTGGGGAAGTGCGAGGGGGTTTTACTTGGACTTTTGGGCTTCTGAGACGAGGTTGTAGTCGTCAGCTTGGGAGCCGTCACCTTTTTGGCGGAGCTTTTGCTCGGTGCGATCCACCTGTGCGTTGATCTTCTTAAACCCATGCGAGGATCCCAGGAATTTAGCCAAGAATCCCACGACGCCGTGGGGCTTGGAGTCGTAGTCGTCGGAGGGGTTGAGGTCGTTCTGCTGGCGCTGCACGTCCATCTCGCGCAGGGCGGCGAGCATCTTTTCGCGCACCGTCTCGGTGAGCTCGCCCGCATCCTGCGCCGTAAGGTGCGAGGTAGGAATGGGCGCCAGCACCTTGATTCGGATCGTGCCGCTCTCGAAGCGCGACTTGGAGTCGAAGATCCGGTTGTAGTTCTCGCACACCACAGGCACGACGGGAACACCCGCCTGGATAGCCAAATGGAAGGCACCCTTCTTGAACGGAAGAAGGTCCGGAGTGGCAAGGCCGGATCGAGTGCCTTCGGGGAAAATCCAAAGACTCAGATTGTTCTTGTTCATAGTATCGCCGACTTGCTTGAACGCCTTGATGCTGTCCTTGAGGTTCTTGCGGTTGATAAACACCGCGCCGGACAGCGTCATGAACTGGCCCAACAGCGGTGCGAACTGCAGCTCCTTCTTGGCCATAATCGATGCATGGCCCGGGAAGATCCTGCCCAAATACAGAATATCCATGGCAGTCTGGTGGTTGCCCACAACAACGGCGGGTCGTGCCTGGTCAAAGTGCTCCTCGCCCTCGACGATGAACCTTACACCGACAAGGGGGCTGACGAGACGCCAGAAGGACCTTGCGACGACGCGGTTGATGTTGAGCCTCTGACCCGGAATGAGCGACATGACGATAGACACCACGATGCCCCAAAAGCTGCAAATGCCGAGCCCGGCGATGTAGATGAGCGAGTTGAGGTAGAAGCGCATGCGCTGGCTGCGGGGCGATGCGAGTGCGACGAGCATGAGCGCGCCTGCGGTGAGCGTACCGAGCGACTTGGAGAGCACCGCCATGGTGGCAGTAACGACGGTGGTGATGAGCGCAAAAGCGAGATGGCACGGTGCAAACAGGATGCTGGAGGGTGCTGCGCGCGGCGTCATGTAGCGCCCAGAAACAAAGCAACGCAGGCAGCGAGGATGGTGGAGGAGAAAGAGATGGACGACCAAATGAGGATCCAGAGCGGTCGCGCGTGGAAAGCCCAGACCCAGTCCAGGCCCCTGCAGTGCGCGTCTCGCACGGTCGAATTGGCGTGCCGCCCCCCAGTCCGACTTCCGCATCGGATGCACAGCTCGGAGCAAATCCACCTTTTCAATTTGCCATGATGTATGTAAGGGCGATCTGACATGCTTAGAAAAAAATGGCCGCACTGTGCGACATGTCGGACCTGCAAAACTGGATTGCCGAAGCTAGCTAGCCCTCCTCGTACCTGCGAGCCGAAGCTGATGCTCTAGCCGAATCGTGCCAATCGTCCGCGCACCGGCGACTTGGCTCTGCGGGGTACGAGCTGAATGCCATGGTCGCCGTAAGTTGGCAAGATCCCCGACGCTACCACACCCTCGCTTCCAGCAGCTTTCGGTGACAGTGTGGGGTAAGAGAAGCACACCGGTGTACTCGGCGTCCGTGCACAACACTCGCTTGGCAACAGCAGACGTCACCATCGAGCTACGCAACCGGCGAACAGCAGATTCATGTCCCCAGCATCGAGGGATTGTTTTGGGGAAAGATGTCGCGTCGAAAAGTCGCCGGTCGAGTGGCTGCGATGGAGGAGGTGTAGCGTACCCCACACTGGACAAGAGGCGGAGACATTCGCCGGGGATGCACCTGACCCTGATGCATGTACCCCAGATGACCCCCCTCTCCCTCCCCTTTCGAGCAAGTTTAAATATCCCCATCCTTTGGCCTCACGATTTGACAGTGACAGATCAAGACGAGCGACACCGCGTTTTCGAAAAGATGTGGATCAAGCGCTCCATCACGCTGTCGCCACTGGCGCTGCAGCACGTCAACTTCTCGTTCCCCGACTGCTCGCCCGGCACGCCGTTGTCGGCCAACGCGGTGTGCGATACGTCGCTCGACTACTGGACGCGCGCCACCTCGCTCGTTGCCGAATTCACCACGCAGGAGCTCATCAATAACACCATCAACACCGCCCCCGGCGTACCGCGTCTCGGCATCCCAGCCTACCAGTGGTGGACCGAGGCACTGCATGGTGTAGCTGGCAGTCCCGGCGTCAATTTCGCCGAGGATGTCGAGAAGCCGTATGGATCGGCGACGAATTTTCCACAGATCATCAATCTGGGCGCGACGTTTGACGATGCACTGTACGAGCAAGTGGCCACCCACATTGCCAACGAAACGCGTGCGTTTAACAATGCCGGCAAGGCAGGATTGAACATGTACAGCCCGCTGAACATCAACTGCTTCCGCGATCCGCGTTGGGGTAGGGGACAGGAAACGACGGGAGAAGACCCACTGCACATGAGCAGGTACGCCGTCAAGATGGTCCGGGGCCTCCAAGGACCCAACGAGGATGAGCTGAGACTGGCTGCGACGTGCAAGCACTACCTTGCGTACGATCTGGAAAAGTACGACGGCGTCGAGAGGTACCAGTTCGACGCGCACGTGAGCAGGCAGGAGCTCGCCGAGTTTTACCTGCCCCAGTTCCGCGCGTGTGTGCGCGACGGCAAGGCGGTCACGCTCATGACGTCGTACAATGCCGTCAACAACGTGCCGCCCTCGGCGTCCAAGTACTACCTCGAAACCCTTGCGCGCAAAGAGTGGGGGCTGGACAGGAAGCATAACTACGTCACGTCCGACTGCGATGCGGTGGCCAACGTGTTCGATGGACATCACTATGCCGATAGCTATGTCCAGGCTGCGGCGGACTCGATCAATGCAGGTACGGATCTCAACTGCGGCGCGACGTACAGCGACAACCTCGGCCAGGCTCTCGAGCAAAATCTGACGAGTGTGGAGACGATTCGTACCGCGGTGGCGCGCATGTACGCCAGCCAGGTCCGCCTCGGTCTCTTTGATTCTAAAGAGGGTCAACCGCTAAGGCAGCTCGGGTGGGAGGATGTGAATACCAAAGCCGCGCAGGATCTGGCGTACTCTTCGGCAGCGGCGTCGGTAACGCTGCTCAAGAACAACGGTACGCTGCCCGTCGATGGCGCGGCGAAGGTCGCGGTGATCGGCCCGTACTCGAATGCGACCTTTGCGCTGCGCGGCAACTATGCCGGACCAGGGCCGTTTGCGATCACCATGACCGAGGCCGCTCAGCGCGTGTTCAGCCACGCCACCATCAGCTCCACCAACGGCACCACCATCTCGGGCGCGTATAACGAGAGCGATGCGGAGGCGGCGATGCAGCTCGCGAGAGAGGCCGATTTGGTTGTATTTGCAGGTGGAATCGACCCGACGATCGAGAGCGAAGAACTTGACCGTACCTCAATCGCGTGGCCGCCGAACCAGCTCCAGCTCATTCACGCGCTCGGCGGCGTCGCCAAAAAGATGGCAGTGGTCCAGTTCGGAGGTGGTCAGATCGATGGTGCGTCGATCAAATCCGACGATAACATCGGTGCGTTGCTCTGGGCTGGCTACCCAGGTCAGAGTGGTGCGCTGGCCGTGATGGATGTGATTGCCGGCAACGCCGCCCCCGCCGGACGACTGCCCATCACGCAGTATCCCGCAGAGTACATCGATGGACTGGCAGAGACAACGATGGCACTTAGGCCGAATGCAACTTACCCGGGAAGGACGTACAAGTGGTACAGCGGAACGCCAACTTACGCGTACGGACACGGACTGCACTACACCGAGTTCAAGGCGGAACTCGCGCAGCCGGCAGCGTACACCATCGCCACCGCGGGTCACGCCGAATTCGAGCAGGTCGCGACGGTGCATGCGACGATCACGAATGCGGGACAGCGCACCTCGGACTATGCCGCCCTCGTCTTTGCCAGGCACACCAACGGTCCAGCCCCGCATCCGAACAAGACGCTCGTGGGGTATAAGAAGGTCAAGGCGATGGCGCCGGGTGAGAGCAGGAGCGTCGAGGTGGAGATCACTCAGGCTGCGCTGGCGAGGGGTGATGAAGAGGGCAACCTGGTGCTCTACCCAGGCACCTATGAGCTCGAACTGGATACCGAGCACAACGTGCTGGCCAAGACGCAGCTGGTGCTCCAAGGCAACCAAGCGAGTGTCGTGCCCTGGGTCAAGGGCGATATGTCCTAACCCTACCCTCCTCTCTCGCCATCCCCTCTTTCCCTTACAATGTCGTGCTCGTCGCGAATCAAAACCAGCTTTAGTTAGTCCAGCACGAAAGTACCGAATCTTAGTGGCGTGCTGGTGAAGGGATGAATAAGATTGACATTGCATAGTATCTAGGCGCCTACACGCTCAGGCGCCTTGGCGACCGCCTCGAGCCGGAGCAGTCTCTGCACCTCTGCGTCCCTGGCCTCCTCGTCGGCCTCGTGTGCGAGCTTGGCCACGTGACGCTTCTTCCACTCGTCCGCCAAGGCCTTTTGCGAGATGGTGCGCGAGGCGATGACGAGCTTCCACCACTTGAGATACACCTCCTTGGCCTTTGCTTCTGCCTTGCCCTCCAACGTCCCCGCCGCCGTGGCATCGGCGAATCGCGCATAGAACTGCTGTTCGGGCACGCGTGCGAATGCCGCACCGTCCTGACCTTGAACGAGAGCCTCGATGTTGGCGGGAGTGATGAAGGGCGAGGCGTATTTGAGGATCCACTCTGCAAGACGAGCTGGAGTCCAGAAGAAGATATTGCGGCCTTGTGGGTCGGGTTGAAGTTGGATGCGCGCATGCGGGGCAGCTACGAGCGCGGCAGCGTACCGCAGCGTGTTGAGCGTAGCAGGCTGGTCGACGAGGTCCGGGCTGGCAGTGGCGATAAACACGGTGTGCGTGGGCTGGCGTGCATACAGGTCAAACGCCTCCTTGAGCGCCAGCGTCAACTTGGAGCTTCGGAACGGAATGTGCGGCGGTGCACCATTAGCTGAAGGTGCGGGAGAGGTGCGGGCACGGATGCACTGCTTGAGCGTCATGAGCGAGGTGTTGATCGCGACGGTTTCGGCCATGCGTGCCTGTGCCTGTGCGGGCGAATGGTCCGCGGCGCGTTCGGACCCAGCCAGGTCTACGAGCTGCAGCACACCCGGAGTGGCGTTGGCGTCGAGCCTGGAGCGGCAGATGATGCGGATGAGCGCATGCGACCGTGAGCTGTGTGGATTCTTCTCCGTACCGCGCGTGATACGCTGTGCCCAAGCCGCCTCGACGTGCGATAGCAGCTCGTCGGCCGTCGAAACGGTGCGCAGCGTGGCGCGCGCAAACGTGCTGCTCGCCTGCAGCGTCTCGGCGACCATGACGCGCGTATTGCTCGCATCCAGCAAGTCGTTCTGCACCTTGCCGTACAGCTCGATGGCACACACCTCTATGTGGCACGCATCGGCATTCGCCGCCACGAGCGCCGATATCGCCAGCCGCGAACACTGCGACAGCGTATGCGTCTTGCCGCTCCCCGTCTGACCGTACGCGAGCACGGTGGCGAACCCACCCGTGAGGACGAACGGGACGAGCGGCGCGATATGCGCGCGGAAAATGTCGTCGCTCGTCGATGTGGCGAGGTACGATGCATCGGCGGCAAAGGTGTGGGGGGTGTACTCGTCCGCAGACGTGTGCAGCTTGGTGCGCGGCTCGTTGATGGTCAGTTCGCCAGTGGAGGCAGCCTGGACGAGCGCCGTGGGCGGAGGGCTGTCAAGCAGCGAGGGCCGGACGCGAAAGACCACGGTAAAGTCGCGCTCCATGGTGATGTGCTCCGAGAGAATCGCCAGGATGATGAGATGGGGATGGTGACGACAAGCGAAAAAAGTGTTGCTGTCAAAGTGTTGCTCTCGCCCGCTGCATGCACCTCAACGTGCGCGTGTCTGTGTGCCTGGCTGGACCCAACTTCCCCCGCGCTGCACGTCGAACAGCGTTCGCACAGCGTCGCACAGCGGCGTTGAATCAGATTCGCCTGCGCCGGACAAGGCCGAGCTTTAATTATTAGAGAATGTGAGATCTTCACCTTCTTATCGCCTCGAAAGCGGGGTTTGGAAGCGATTGCAGCGGAGCACAATTGGCCGTTCTGAGCCGCCTCCGCCCCCCCGACGGCCCGACGGCGGCTGCCTGTCCAGTACGGCTCACCGCCCGCCACAGCTACAAGGAAGCTCGCTTAGCGCCTTTTGCGTTCGCCACGCTGTGCAGATGAAACGCGCATCGGCAGACGCCAATCCGAGGTCGGCTGTCGCACCTCCCCCCCCCCCCCACCTTGTCTTGCCACCCGGTGCCACCTGGTCAGCTGAGCCGCACGCTGATTGGGAGCGTTCCGAACAGCCGCGCGCCGGCTCGAAGCGAGGAAGCGAGATAACAAAAAAGCCTTCTTGGCACGGGATGCAGGTACATCAAAGGAAGAAACCTTCGCAGTGGAGCCAACGACCACGCGCAAAGAGGGAGAGGTAGTGAAAGACATATATACATCCGCCGCACCGTCGTTTGCATCCTTGCCACATCCCACCCAACCACGCTTTCTTTCAATCATGGTCGCTGCTCTATACAAGAGCGCATCGCTGCTGCTGGTGCTACAGCTCGTGGCGCTTGCCACTACGGCGGCTGCGTCGCTCATCACCGAGCGAAACGCAGCGTCGGGAACGTGGAAGCTCGAGCACCACCTGGGCAACCTCTCGCCGTACTTCGATGCGCCCGTGGACGGGCACGTGTCGTCGGGCGTGCCTGACGGATGCGAGGTGGAGTCGGTTTCGCTCATCCACCGCCACGGCTCGCGCGGCCCCATCAGCCAGGAGATCGGCACGGTGCGAGACCTGTCGTACTACCTCAACAACCACACTGCGCAGCTCACCAAGCCTGCGGCCAAGCTGCCTTCGCAGTTCGCCTTCCTGGCGGCAGAGGGCTGGAATGCCGACAAGCTCAAGCAGGACGACTTGACGGCGGTGGGACGACGCGAGCTGTTTGAACACGGCGTGCAGATGCGTCTCGACTACCCCAAGCTCAACACGACGCTCTTCCTCGCCGGCCAGCAGGACCGTGTGGTGGAAAGTGCACAGTGGTTTGCAGCCGGATACCTGGGCAAGACGGCCAACGCGACGGGCAGGCTCGATGTCATCTCCGAGAGCCTCGGCGTCAAGAGCTACATTACGCCCATGGAGACGTGCAAGAACTGGACGTACTCATCCGGTGGCAAGCCGGTGAGCGAGTGGGGAGCCGTGTACCTGCCTCCGATCGCCAAACAGTTCAACACGCAGCTCAAGCGCGCCTACCCGTGGATCAACATCACCGCGGACAATGTGCACGGGATGCTGTGGGCGTGTGCGTACGATCTGGCCACCACCGGCTCGGTCGAACGCAGTCCGTGGTGCGGCGTGTTCAGCAAACAGCAGATCGAGCAGTTTGAGTACGAGCTCGACCTGCTCATGCGCGGCGCGTTCGGATACGGTCTGCCCAACTCGTCGGGCCAGGTGATGGGTTCGCTGTTTGTATCCAACCTCACGCAGCGTCTGACGCACCCGGAGCAGTTCACCGAGCCCGACGGAGCGCAGAGGACGCTGTTCTTCGACTTTGCTCACGACACCACCATCGACCTCATCCTCACCTCGCTCGGCCTCGCCGCGGACAAGTCGTACCCCACCACCGGCCCCGTGCGCGCCAACCGCAACTGGAGGACGAGTTTCCAAGTGCCGTTCGCAGCGCAGATGGAGTGGAGGAAGCTCAAGTGCAGCAAGGGTGCGAGCAAGATCCAGCTGCGCCTCAACAAGGCACCCGTGGATCTGGGCGTGCTGTGCAAGACCGACGCCACGGGCGCATGTGACCTGGACGACTTCCTTGGCAGTGAGGCGGTCAAGAAGGCGAACACGATCCAGATTGGCGACGACACATGGACTGCCGCTTGCGGCAAGTAGAGGCGCCAATGAGCAACGCAATGGATTGATGCTAGTAGCCTCGTAGTAAGGGTGAGAGTGGGTGTCTATGCCGGCTTAACTTGGCGAGCGAGGGGAGCGGCGAGATATGGGAAGCGACAGTGAGGATCTAACAGCTTTTGAGATTTTTCCGCCTGCATGTGGAGGAAAGCGGCAGTCTTACGCAAAGCAGCCTTTTGGAAGCGGTCAATGCGCCGCGCTCTCGACGCGGACTTTGTCCGAAGATCCAACTCGCCTCACATCCACCACCAGGCTGAGCTGCGATCCACTTGCTCGAACCCCGCTGATGCTCCATCTTCGCGCCGTGTCATCACTTGCTCGCCCATCCATACGCATCCCTACGCCTCACCTCACCGCGACTTGGCGACGAACCATGGCCACCTCCTCGTCTGCGCCCGAACTGCCGGTGTTCGAAAAGACACCGCTGCCCGACTTTTCGCGCACCAATCCGCTCGGCGCAGGCAAGTACGTGTCGACAGCCGCATGCCTCATCATCGGCGACGAGGTGCTGAACGGCAAGACCAAGGACAGCAACTCGAACTACCTCGCCAAGTTCTGCTTCGACCTCGGCATCGATCTGCGCCGCATCGAGGTGATCCCCGACGATGAGGAGACCATCGTAGAGGCCGCACGCCGACTCACCAATCAGTTCGACTGGGTCGTCAGCAGCGGTGGCATCGGTCCTACGCCGGATGACATCACCTACGAAAGTATGGCCAAGGCGTTTGGTGCCGAACTCGAGTACGATGAAGAGGTGGTGCGTAGGATGGCGGAGAATCTCAAGGCTAGACAGGTGAATACCGACGTTACGCCGGACATGATCACGGCGCGCAAACGTATGGCGCTCTTCCCAAACAAACATGCCGAAGTGATCTTCCCCACCGAAAGACTGTGGGTTCCAGTCGTGCGCATGGCAGGCAAACTTTGCATCCTCCCCGGAGTCCCACGATTGTTCGAAGCGCTGCTGGATGGCATGGAGAGCTACATCCCGCTCGACCCCAACCGTCCGCGTCCGTACCGTGTGCTGATCCACACGCGTCTGCCCGAAAGCAACATCTCGCCCTTCCTGGTCAAGCTTACGGATAAGTGCAAGGACAAGGGCATCAAGGTCGGCTCGTATCCAAAGTGGAACAACGGCGTAGACGTCTCGCTCATCGGAAACGACTGGGACGAACTCGAGAAGTTGATCCCAGAGGTCGAGAAGGAGGTAGAGGGCAAACTCATCGAGTCCGGCCAGCTCGGTAAGACGCGCGAATCCCAGCAACAGCACAAGATCTAGACCAAAACTCACTCCCTCACGACACACACACACACACACTTGCTCGGCGCACACAAAGAGCTGGAATGCAAACCTTTTCGGATTCAGTCGACCAATTGCAGGAAGAGGTGAAGAGTGATGAGAGAAATGCAGATGCGGATACAGATGCGGGTGCGACGCTCAGTCAAGAGGATCCTCCTCGATGCGCGCATACTCGTCGTCGTCATCGTCGCTGTCGGACATGGCCACATCGTCGGCACCATTCGCCGTGCTCGCCTCGTGGTTGGGCTCCACCACCAGCCCGTTGCGGTGCTTGTCGAAGCGCACGCGAATCTCTGCATCCTCCTTGATGTCGATCCTGCCGGACAGAATGAGGATCGACAGAGGCGACAGGAGCTCCTGCTGGATCGACCTGTTGAGCGGCCTGGCACCCATCGTGGGCGAGAATCCGGTCGCCACCAAAAAGTCCTTGGCTGCCTCATCCAGCACGAGCTTCGACTTGCCGCCGTTGGCCACGATGCGCTGCTCGATCTCGCGCAGCCTGACATCCACGATCGCCTTGACGTTGCGGCGCGAGAGCTTGCTGAACACCACGATGCTGTCGATGCGGTTGACAAACTCGGTAGGCAGCGCCGCCTTGATGCTGCCCATGACGAGCTGGCGCGTCGCATCGCCGATCTCGTCCTCCTCGGCCTCGTTGATGTACGCCGAGCCCAGGTTGGACGTCATGATGATGATCGTGTTGCGGAACGACACCTGGCGGCCCTGGCTGTCCTGCAGCCGGCCTTCGTCGAGCACGCCGAGGAAGAGCTGCACAAACTCGCGCGACGCCTTTTCGATCTCGTCGAGCAGCACAATGCTAAACGGCTTGCGACGCACCGCCTCGGTCAGCACGCCGCCCTCCTCGTGCCCCACATAGCCGGGCGGCGCACCAATCAGGCGCGAGATCGAGTGCTTCTCCGAAAACTCGCTGCAGTCGATGCGCACCATGGCGTCGGCCGAGTCAAACATGCACTTGGCCAGCGTGCGGCTCAGCAGCGTCTTGCCCGAGCCCGACGATCCGGCAAAGAGGAACGATGCGATGGGTCGGTTGGCATCCGCGAGCCCCGAGCGCGACAGTCGGATCGCCTGCGCCACGCTCTTGACCGCCTCGTCCTGCCCGATGACCTCCTTGCCGAGCGTGCGCTCGAGGCGCAGCAGCTTGCTCTTCTCCGACTCGAGCATGCGCGACACGGGGATGCCCGTCCAGCGCGCCACGATGCTCGCGATGGCATCCGCTGTCACGGCGTTGTTGTCCGCATCGCGCCCTTCCTCCTCGCGCCTGCGCTCTGCCGCCTGCAGCTGCTGCAGCTTGGTCTCGAGATCGGGAAGCGCGTAGAACTTGAGGTCGCTCGCCGTGGCGAGGTCGTACCTGCGCTCGGCCTCGGCGATCTTGGCGCGCACCTCCTCCATCTTGCGGCGCACGCTGTTGATCTCGTCGCCCTTGGCCTTCTGCGCCTCGTACGCCGCCTTTATGGGCGCGAGCTCGTCGTCGATCGCCTGGATCTGCCTGCGCGTGTCTTCGAGCGACTGCTTGGACTGCGCATCCTTCTCGCGCGACAGCGCATGCACCGCGATCTCGAGCTGGAGCCGCTTGCGCTCCAGCTTGTCCACCTCTTCGGGCACCGTCTCGCGCGAGACGCGCACGTCGGCGCACGCCTCGTCGACGAGGTCGATGGCCGAGTCGGGCAGGCGACGATCGGTGAGGTAGCGCTTGGCGAGCTGCGCCGCCGAGACGATGGCGGCGTCGAGGATGCGCACGCCGTGATGCACCTCGTACTTGTCGCGGATGCCGCGCAGGATGGCGATGCAGTCCTCGACGCTGGGCTCGTTAACCAGGATGGACTGGAAGCGGCGCTCGAGCGCGGCGTCCTTCTCGATGTACTGGCGGTACTCGTTGGCGGTGGTGCAGCCGATGACGCGGAGCTTGCCGCGAGCGAGCATGGGCTTAAGCAGGTTGGCCGCATCCATGCCGCCGCCGGAGCTGCCCTGGCCGGCCATGAGCAGATGCATCTCGTCGATGAAGAGGATGCAGGGCGTGCCATCGGCGGTCATCTTTTCAATGTCCGAAAGTACCGACTTGACGCGCTCCTCGTACTCGCCGCGGTACTTTGCGCCTGCCATGAGGCCGCCGACGTCGAGGCTGAGGATCTTGCCGAGCAGGTTGGGTGGTACGTCGCGGTCGACGACGCGCTGTGCGAGTCCTTCGACGATGGCGGTCTTGCCCACACCGGGGCTGCCGATGAGCACGGCGTTGTTCTTGGTCCTGCGGGAGAGGACGCGGACGGCGCGGCGGATCTCGTTGTCGCGGCCGATGACGGGGTCGAGCGAGCCTTCGGCGGCGAGCTGGGTGAGGTCGGTGCAGTACTTTGCGAGCGCATCATAGCCTGCTTCTGCGCTCTTGGAGTCGATGTGGCGTCCGCCTCTTGCCTGTGTGATGGCGGTCTTGATGAGCTGCTCGTTGGCGAGGCCGGCCTCCTTGAGGAGCTGCTTGATGGTATTGTCGTTGATGAGGCCGAGGAGGATGTGGTCCTGTGCGATGTAGGCGTCGCGCTGGGTGCTCTTTTGGTTCTCGGCCTCCTTGAGTACCTTGAGTGCCGGGCTCGAGAGGCTGATGTCGTCCGGAGGCGGTGTCTGGGATGGGATCTTGCGCAGAGCGGTGCGCAGCTTGTCTTCAAAGATCTTGATGTCGACGCCAGCCTTTGTGCAGATGCTCTTGAAGAGCGACTGGCTCGACTCGTTGGTGGACTGCACGCCCTGCGAGTTGGATGTGTCGTCGGTGAGAAGCGCTAAAGCGAGGTGCGCCGGGCTCACCTGTGGGTGGGAGTGGTCCTTGGCGAGCTGGAGAGCTGCCGAGACGGAGGACTGGGCTCGGTCTGTGAATTCGAACGACATTGCGATGATGATGCTATAGTGGCAGAAGCGTGCCTGGTATGAAGGTATGAGGGTATGAGGGTATGAGGGTATGTGGATGGAACTGCGGGTCTGAAATGCTTGGAGGGAAGGCAAGCGGAGGAAGCCGCTTCGGGTTCTTATACTTTGGAAGCCGTGCGCAGCCGCTGCCGCTGATTCACCACATGGCTTCGGACACTCTTTCCCGCAGCCGAGCCCAACTTCCGCAACAAAGCTCGCGAAGATGCGCGCTGCCTCCACATGCCTCGAGCGCTTTCCAGCCGCTTCTCGAAATTCAGAAATCAGTCACCAGGCAGCAGGGCGCGTTCTTCCACCGAACAATCCCAACAGCCATCTCCCGATTTCGCTCACACCAACGACAGATCGCACCCAATTCTCAGATCGCCTGGCTATCAAGATAGAGTCACGTTCATGCATTGGTTCGATCGCTTCGAAGCGCCTTCTAGAGACTAGAAACGTTGCGGCTGTGCGTACGGCTCGTAGCCATACTGAGCGTTGTTGGCCTGCATCGGTGGAGCGCCCCAACCCGGATGCGCATTGGCTTGGTAAGGCTGCTGCTGGTGCTGTTGCTTCAGTGCATGCTGCTCCGACAGGTGGAGCTGCGACGAGTCAGCCGGCGTGTCGTAGGCGCCGCCCGAATTGTAGGGCTCGAGGCCGGTGTAGGTCTGCTTCTCCTCGGCGCCCGGCTGCGACTGACGCCACTGTCGCAAATCGCGAGGCAGCAGCGCCAGTCCAGCCAGGTAGGCCACAGCAAGCACCGCCGCCCAGATCCACAGGATCCACTTGGCCCATCGCGGCGGGCCCCAGTCCCACAGGCTGAGACCCTCGGTCGAGTTCCAGATGGCAGCGCCCGTGACGCCGAGACCGAGCACCACGTGCACGATCCTCGACGGGTTGAAGCGTTTGGTCTTGTGGCCCACGGCACCGAGCACAATCTGGACGATCATGAGGATGAAGATGGCCAGACCCGCCTTGGCGTGCGTGCTCTCAAAGTGGCCATCGCCGCCTCGACCTACCTCGACGATGATGAGGATGAAAGCGATGAGCACAACTACAAACGCAGCGATCTGGAGGCCGCGATGGACGGGGAACCACGTGAACAAGGTGCGACCAAATCGGCCCACCAGGATGCCCGCAGGCACGAGGATGAACCAGCCGAGGATCATCATGATCATGTGTGCAATGATGAGCTTGTTGCTCGTGTTGAGCACGCGAGTCGAGGTGGCCTGGTTGTTGGCGCCCGTGGATGGCGTCAGAGGCGTGCCGTTGCTGCTGGAGCCCGACGCAGAGGACGACGACGACGATGTGGACGCGGTGTAGGGCTTGGTGAGATCGAGCGAGAATGTGCCATAGTCCGAGTGCTGCTTGAGATGCGCCGAAGTGCTGGAGGCCGGGTTGTTGTTCTTGTTGGCGGCCCAGATGAACGACGTGGACGAGCCCGGCGTGGGGTCAGAGCTCGAGAGCGGGAACGACCATGCCCAGACGGTGCCCGAGCTGTTGGAGAACGACTGTTTGGTATGCATCGTGGCGGCTGCGGCCGTGATGGTGGTGACGGGATCGTCATGTCCCGAGGCGGTGCGTTGCGACATGACGACTTTGCCGGTGGTGTCGACCCAGCCGATCATCATGTTGGAGCCCTTCATCTTGTTGCCTGTGCCCACGGCGTACCAGCCGTTGGGAGCTCCACCGCCGTCGGTCGACATGGTCATGTTGTACATCTTCTGCGAAGGGCTGTAGATGACGCTGAGGCAGAGGTTCGAGTTGCAGCGCGAGTCGGCAAACAGAGAAGATGATGATGACGACGAGGACGATTGTGCCGAGACCAAGCTGGCCAGCAGCAGCACGCACCACGCAGCGAGCATGTTGGACAGTCGGGACATGGTGATGGTTGGCCCTGAACGTGCGTACACGACACGATAGGCTTGGATATAAATGTATGCGCCAAGAGAGCGCGGCTTCGTCCGAGATGAAAGCGGCGGAAGTGGTTGTGATGGAGGAGGAGAGGGACGCGCTGAAACGAAGGCGGCCGTGGCTTTTGTCGGGCTAATAAGGTTGGGGCCGGACGGGCAGAATGAGCGATGAGGTGGGCGCTTGGATTGCAAGACGCCGGTGATTACGAATGGGCGATGCTGCTGATTTTGGCCAAGAAGGGGGCTGTGTGAGGAATGTTCAAGGTCGACACGTTCAAGGCAGCGATGGATTGATGTCGCCTTGCCGAAGCTGTTCGGAAGGGGTGATGAGCAGAGCAGAGCAGAGCAAAGCAGAGCGATACAGTGCTCGGCGTTGTGAAAAGCCAAAACGCTGGCCGTGATGACACACGAGGATGCGGTGATGCTGGCGGGGCGAGGCGAGGCGAGGCGGTTCGATGCGATGCGAAAGGGGGTAAAGCGGAGGATGGGCGTGCTGGCATGGAGCCAGGCGATGCTGCACTGACATGTCGCATGGTTGACGCTAGAAGAACCTCCGCCGAGCGAGCGTGGGCCGAAGTGCAGAAGATACCGACAGTCCAGGGGCCACTTGACCGACGCGGGTGCAGCTGGCAGTGGAGATGCCATGTGCGAAGCGAAGCACGCTATTGTGCCACTAAAAGACGCGCATGGCAGCTGGCCCCCCTCAGCCAAGCTCGCTCCGAACCTCCCACCAACTGCACTCGTGGCTCTACCGCCCAACGACGTCGCGATTATCGCGCGCCTGTCGGCCAAAGACACAGAGGCCATGCGACGCACACACACGTGTCTGCCACTCGTGGATTAGCGCGGTTGTCACACTCTTGTGCCCTGCAACCAAACCAAGTTTGTACGCAATCAAGGTTGACGCGGGGCGGGGGGCGGTGCAGCATTTCCAACACGACAGCGTCACGGCACAGCCCCTCCTTCTGCTGCCTTTCCCTGCCCTTCTGTCTACATCCGACACGGCACTCTCACGCCAAAAAGGGGCCAGAGGCGGCTCGGTGTAAAATGAATCTCAGCTGTCTTTTTCGCTCTTCGCCCCCTTCCTCGCTGGCGGCGCGTGGCCTCGCTGTCAATCCCCCGCCAAAATGCGCCGACTGTGCTCATGCACCTCACACTTGCAGGCGCATGAGACCGTCGTGACAAGCGCCCGCTGCTCCCGAATTAGACCTGCCCAAAAATCAGCGGTATCTTGGTGAATAAATTTGAAATTGCAGGCACTCGATTCGGCCCTCGGGGCGAGCACAGCTGAGCATGTGCGAAACCCTTCAGGCAGCTGACTTTGCACCCACACGCGAGAGAGTGTGACCAAGCAAGCCAGATTCGCCCGATCCATGCGTCGTCGGAGGGTGAGTAACGGCGCACAAGCGAGTCCGCACATCGAACCCCTCGCTCGCGTGCGCCCGAAGCGGCGGTTCGAGCCGGCGCTTTTCCCATTTCACACGTGCGTCAACACCGTCCAACTTCTCGGAGCGAAGTCCCCCACCTCTCTCTCTTTCTCTCTCGAGAGCCGAAACATCTGTGACGATGCTCCGACCTGCCCATCGTCACCAACCCCTAGCCTTCTTTGGCGCGCCCGGAAATCCCACCTCCGATACGGCATTCTTGTTGTTCGGTCCGAGTCCTGCAGCTGCACCGCCCTCGTGCATGAATGCTATTCATCATTGTGATGCAAACAATGCCCCCCTTCGAATATGCAGCTTGCCAGCGCCCAACAACCTTGATCGGCGGGCGTTGAATTCCAGCTTGTCACACCGCCATGCTGTTCCACCTTACTGTTGCTCTTCAATTGCATCCCGCAGTCGGAGGCTGCAAGTCGCCGGTCAGAGCGCTTCTGCTCGATTCGCTGTACTGTGTCACAAAAGGGTAGCATACAGGCTCGCTCACTGTGCACACTAGCTTGACGACTCGACTGTGTCCTCGCTCCCACATCGAAAAAAAAATTGAATTATGTGAGACCATATAAGTCAACAGCTGCTGTGTTCTAGATCGGCATCGGGGTCAATTTTCCATCGGGGGTTTCTCGAGCCAGATCGAGACGCGACGAGGCCCAACCCTGAACCCTTTTGGGCGCAATTGGTGGGTTTAGGGCTTCAACCGCTGTCGGTGGGTTCAGGGCTCGCTCAGGTCGGCTACTCTACGCCGTGGCCTTCGCACGCCTCCTCGCCGAGCCCGCTCAGCTTCGCCATATCCAACCGCATCGTCCAGGCTACGCTCAGCATCAACCCTAATCCCTCGCTCGCCCCTCATGCGCTCTCTTGCACCCTCACTGCCACTCTGTCTATTGGCTCGCTTCCACTCTGTTTTTAGTATCGCCTCGTTCCGGCTTCTTGTCAGCTGTCAAGCTCTGCGCTCGCCACCTCGGTCCACTCCTCTCCGCCCTCGGCCTCCAATTTCGCGCATCGCCATTCGTCCTCTCTCCTGCACCCACGCCCCTCAAACCCCACCTTCCACGCTTCATTGTCCACACCCTCAGCCCTTGCCCTTGCCCTTCTCTCCCCTCACCGCGCCCGCCCAATCGCCTCTCTCTCTCTCCCAGTCAACCCTGGACCCTGCCCTTACCATTCCAGTGGCCCCTCTGTCTCCAGTCGCCGCAGGATCTACGTCCCACTCCGCCGCTGCCGCCGGACGGCCCAAAGCGTCATCACCCTTGCCCTCTCCGCAGCCAAATCAATGCTTTCTTTGCATGTCCTTCCCCTTGGGCTAGAGCTCCTGGGCGTATCTCTGGCCCAAGCGTGCCTCCACAGCCTGAGCCCGTGAATGAGCAATGCTACCCATTTGCAGATCACCGCCTGAGTCGTCCTCAGAGGCATAACGCCGTTCCTGATCCTGATCGCAAATCAATGTCGCCGCTGTAGCTACCTCCCCCTGATCCTTCCGTCGAGTTGGTTCAGCCCACCGCTCATCCAACGTGGCCATCCGCTAGCGAAATCCCCTCAGCCCTCGGCCTCGCCCTGCATCCCACCGTCTTCTTTTGGCAACTCGTGCATCTCGCCCTGCCTAGTCGCCCTTGCACCCACGAACCCAACCCCTGTCTCCTGCTATCCCTTTGCCACCAGCTCAGCTTGGCGCTCTTAATTTGCTCGGTCCTTCCTTCTCAGGTGAACACTATAAAGAGCTTGACGTACTCTCCTTTCCGTCTTTCTGTTCCGCTACCCTTTCATCCTTTTACGCCCCTTCACGCCACCACCCGGCCTTGGCCCCCCTTTCTTGTCGGCTGCCTCGAGACCATAGTCTCTCCACGCGCCCATTATGTCGTCCGCAGACACCAAGTCCGTCTCGGACTATGACGTCGAGAAGAACCATACCCCCAGCAATGAGTCAACCAACCAGGTCGCCATCGCAGGCCCCGCTGCCCCTCGCGTCAGCATCAAGGTGCCTCGCACCCAGACCACTCAGACCACGCGATCGCACATTCCCATCGGTTTCCGCACCTTGAGTATCCAGGTGTACGAGTCCCAGGGTGTCGACTCGGCAAAGGGCGGTAAAGCCAACCTTTCCGACACCGAGTTCTTCGGCTCGCTCGATTTCCACACCGTCGAGCCAGAAGCCCTCGCACAGAAGTTCAACGTGTCCACCAGCGCCGGTCTCGACGGCCAGGCTGCTACTCGCCGCCTTGAGCGCAACGGCAAGAACGTGCTCGTGCAGAAGAAGAACAAGTACTGGCTCAAGCTCTTGAACTACACCTTTGGAGGCTTCTGCTCCATTCTGTGGATCGGTGTCATCATCTTCTTCATCTCCTGGAAGCCGCTCGGCAACCCTCCTCAGCCTTACAACCTCGCCCTCGCCATCGTCGTTCTCATTGTCATCTTCTTCCAGGCCCTCTTCAACGCCTTCCAGGACTACTCCACCCAGAAGGTCATGAACTCCATCCTCAACCTCCTCCCCGAAAACGCAGTTGTGATCCGCGATGGAGAGCACCGCTCGCTTCCCGCTTCCGACCTCGTCGTCGGTGATGTCGTCGTCCTCTCCACGGGTAACAAGGTGCCCGCCGACATGCGCATCATCAAGGCCTCCGCCGACCTCAAATTCGACCGCTCGGTCCTCACCGGCGAATCTGAGGAGATTTCGGGCACCGTCGAGTCGACCGACTCCAACTTCCTCGAGTCCAAGAACATCGCGCTCCTCGGCACGCACGTCTGCAACGGCAACGCCGTCGGCATCGTCGTGCTCACCGGACAGCGCACCGTCATGGGTCGCATCAACAAGCTCACCAACGACGACAAGGACAAGCCCACCCAGCTTCAGAAGGAGATCTCGCGCTTCGTCTTCATCATCATCGGCCTCACCGTTACGCTCGTAGTCATCATGCTCATCACCTGGCTCGCTTGGCTCCGAAGAGACCACCCCGCTTTCCTCAGCGTCGTCGGCATCCTCACCAACCTCATGAGTCTCGTCGTCGCCTTCATTCCCGAGGGCATGCCCATCGCCGTCGCGCTTACCCTCTCGCTCATCGCTCGCCGCATGCGCGACGTCAAGGTGCTCCCCAAGTCGCTCGCCACCGTAGAGACCCTCGGATGCGTCAACGTCATCTGCTCTGACAAGACCGGCACGCTCACCGAGAACAAGATGTCCGTCGCCTCCATCGGCTTCGTCGAACAGGAGACGACTCGTGACCACGTCGCCAGCGTAGAGCAGACGGTTGCTTTCGACCACCTCAAGCACGGCATGGCGCTTTGCAACGACGCCTTCTTCGACCCCGCCACCGACAACCTTCCCATCGCCGAGCGCACGATTCAGGGCAACGCCACCGACGGTGCCGTGCTTCGTCTGTCGGCTTCGCTTCCCGGCTCGGACGACATCAAGGCTGCCTACCGCCGCGTTTACGACATCCCCTTCAACTCGAAAAACAAGTTCATGCTCACCGTCATGCGCTCCAACGCCGACAACGCCGCCACATCGTCCGACGACATGTACGTCAAGGGTGCTCCCGATGTTCTCATGCCCCGCATCTCACACTACTTTTCGGCCATCGATGGCGAGACCAAGGTCTTTGACGACGCTGCACGATCCCAGCTTGTGGGCAGGCAGGAGATGTGGTCGCGCCGAGGCGAGCGTGTCATCCTGCTCGCCATGCGCCAGTTCCACGCCTACGCCAAGCCCGGCACCAGCGAGTACGAGGAGGAGGTCGCGACTGCCAGCGAGTCCGACCTCATTGTCATCGGTCTGCTCGGCATCATGGACCCTCCCCGTGCCGACATCCCTCACACCGTCTCCGAGTGCCGCAGGTCCGGATCGCGCTTCTTCATGGTCACCGGTGACTTTTCGCTCACGGCTGCTGCCATCGGCAAGATGGTCGGCATCTTTACCCACAACGGAGAGCCCGACCGCATTGCCGACTTTGACTTTAAGAACCGCTTCGCCACCGATGGTCCCGAGCTCAGCGAGAAGGAGCTCAAGCGACTCAATGGACCCAAGGACATCATCGAGGCCGGTCTGCTCGTCGAGGGCAAGGAGATCCCCGAGATCACTCAGCAGCAGTGGGACGTCGTCTGCCGATACGAGGAGATCGTCTTTGCACGCACCACGCCCGAGCAGAAGCTTCGCATCGTCAACGAGCTCCGCGACCGTGGATGCGTCGTCGCCGTGACCGGTGACGGTGTCAATGACGCTCCTGCCCTCAAGGCGGCCGATGTCGGTATCGCCATGGTCTCGGGCTCGGACGTCGCCATGGAGGCCGCCGATCTCGTTCTCATGGGCGACTTTGGCTCCATCGTTCAGGGCATCCGTCTCGGACGACTCGTATTCCAGAACCTGCAAAAGGTCATCTCGTACCTGCTCCCCGCCGGCTCGTGGTCCGAGGACTGGCCCGTCGTGCTCAACGTCTTCTTTGGTGTGCCGCTGCCGCTCAGCTCGTTCCTCATGATCATCATCTGCTGCTTCACCGACCTGGTCTGCTGCCTCACGCTCATCTTCGAAAAGGAAGAGTTCGACCTGCTCTCGCTCGAGCCTAGGAACACCAAGACGGACCACCTGGTCAACAAGGCGATCTACGGACAGAGCTACCTCTTCATCGGCATGATGGAGACCGTCACTGCGCACTCGATGTTCTTCCTCTACATGTGGAGGTACGCCAAGATCCCCATTCGCGACCTCTTCTTCGCCTTTGAGAAGTTCGGAGATGGCTTCCACGGCTACACGCTCGACGAGCTCAACCGCTTCCTCAACACCGGCCAGTGTGTCTACTTTGTCACGCTCGTCATTCTGCAGTGGGGCAACCTGCTATCGGTGCGCAACAAGCGTCTGTCGATCTTTCAGGCCGACCCGATCCGCAAGGAGCGTCGCAACCCCTGGCTCCTCGTGGGTGCACTCGGCGCTCTGGTCATCGCCATCTTCGTCACCGAGGTCAAGGGCATTCAGAACCTCTTCGGCACCGCTTCAATCCCCATCGAGCACTGGTTCATCCCCATCCCGCTCGCCATCGGCCTGCTGGGCATGGACGAGCTGCGCAAGCTCCTCGTCAGGACCTTCCCCAACAGCGTCATCGCCAAGATCGCTTGGTGATCCCTCCAACTCTTTCATGACTTTGCATTTAGATTAGACGTCGGATGACCTGCGTCCCTGTTTCACTGGAGCGCAAATATACCTGGGACTCGCTACAATCATCCACCAATGTCTGTGCCTTGACCGTGTTTGCCTGTGATCCAGACTCGATGCCCTTGCCTTGAACAGTGTTTTGTACAAGATACGCTGCGATGTGCCTTCGTCTGACATCCGAGTGCGTCTTCTCTCTCTCTGACCACGCCCCAACTTGGGCGAGCACTGGTAAGAGGCGTGCGTGCGTCTTGTGCTGACTCCTTGACGGATGTCATCCGTGGAGAGATGGTGTGGATTCACTCTGACTTCTCCTCGCCAGCTCGCTAAGCGTATGGCTGCTGCGAGCCAGCCAGGGAAGGTGGTCAGAGATGTGGCGGACTCGTCACTCAGGGGCAACGTCGGGGCATCATGCATCTGACGGCGCGTCATCTCCGCGCAAACATTTTCTCCCTTGCAAGAGTTCGCACTCCAACGTCTGTTCCCGAGACGTCTGTTTCGGAGGAACCGGGAACCCAAGCTGTCGCATGCGTCTTGCGGTCTTGAATATCGATTCGTGTAAGGAGGAGGGGTGGCGATGAAACTCAGAGAGAAAAGTCGCAAGCTACGAAGATGGCAGGAATGCAGTGGCATTGATGATGAAGAGGGGCGCTCTGAACGAACGGCCTGGAGACGCATTGGGCGAGCGGACGAAAGAGGCAGAGTGTATTCTACAAAAAGACAATGACGAAGACAAAAGAAGGAAAAGTGACGTGGGCAAACAGAGAAAGTGCGATACAATGACAATGACAAAGCGCGTGCGTGGAAGCGGACCAGCAAAACCGACGAGAGTGGGCAGGAATTGAAGGAGTGGATGCGACGTGCTGACGAAAGGAGCGTGTGCTTGGGACTCCGTCTTGGGAGTGCGAAAAGGGGTATTCGAGATGCGATGATCCAAGAGAGACTAGCCAAGATTTGCCAGTGGCGATTCCGGGGAAGAAGAGCGGGAAATTGTCCGTGGAAAGGGGGTCGACAGAACGATCTAATGGGCGGAATGGACACGAGACAGAGATGTGTCCAGGGGCTCTATGGGTGGAAGGACATGCAAGCGCTTTCAGTAGGCGCGGCCGTGGCCGTTGCCATACTGTCCGTGACCAAACTGCTGGGCGTGGTTTTGGTACGGGCTCTGCAGGTAGGCTGGATGCTGCTGGTAATACTGCTGCGTTTGTTGCGGCGTGGGCGAGTGCATGGCGTGGGGCTGCTGGGGCGAGTGCTGGTAGCCTGCAGGCGCATAGTCGTACTCGGGCTGCATGTTGTGATAGGACTGGGAAGGATGCACCTGCTGTCCGTGGCTGACCGAGGTCATAGGGCTCTCCCAGCCGCGAAGGCCGGGCGAGTTCTGGTACGCCGGGTAGGAGGCGTGGCTCTCGTCGGCAAAGTCCCTCTCAAGGAGCGGGTGGTCGTCGTGACGCGGGGGAGCCTTGAGCATGGCCGATGCGCGAGCCTTGCGTGCGTTGGACTTCTTGCAGGAGCGGACGCAGCACCAGATGAAGAGGCCGAGGAGTGCGATGAGGAAGACGCCGCCGCCAGCAGCGATGGCGATGATGGCGGTCATGCTGAGCGGCATGTCCGACTTGAAGCCGCTGGTAGACTTGAAGGTGGGTGCTGCGTTGCCCGAGCCGGTGGCGGTGCCGGTGGTGCCAGGGGTGGTGCTGGCGAGGTTGTCGCAGTTGGCGGTGTTGACCGACTCGCGGCCAAGACGGAAGGTGCTGGCGACGACGACCTGGCTGTCACGGACAGGAACGGTAAGCGTGCCGTCGGAGCCGACGGTCATGGTCCACTGGGTGGCGTTGACGGTGCGGGGCTGGCCATTGCCGGACTGCTCGTAGCTGATGCCGTTCCAAACGACGTTGGAGGTGGACTCGACGCCGTCGGCCGAGAGCACCGAGAGCCAGACGGTTCGGCCTGCCAGGCCCGGGAGGCTGAGGACAAAGTTCTGGTAGGAGGGGTTGCCGCTGTACGAGTAGTAGGGCTGGGTGTTGATCATGACGACGGAGCCGAGCGCGTTGCCTCGGTAGACGGCAAATGCGTTGAGTCGGTTGGTGTAGGCGCCGGGCTGGTTGCTGAGCGAGACCTGTGCGATCCTGGTGTTGCAGGTGGCGCCGATGATCTGGGACCAGGCGGCCCAGGCGTAGTAGGTGGGACGTACGTGAGGGCCCTGACCGTTCATGTAGTTGGTCTGCCAGGGAGCGGCGATCGAGTACTGGGTCATGTGCATCTGCACGGCGCTGATCTGGATGCTGGCAGCGAAGAAGAAAAAGTTGAAGGTCCAGAGGGCGTTTGCAAAGGTCTCGCTGATGCCCTGAAGACCGTTGGGGCCGACACTGCCCATCTCGCGAAGGTAGTAGGGCTTGCCGGTGACGAGGGCCTGCTGCACCTGACCGGTCCATTCGCGGAACTGGCTGACGGTGGTGGAGAGGTCGAGGAGGATGGGGAGGGTGAGCTGGTAGTTGGAGACGTTGACGTAGTAGTAGTAGTCGTGCTGGTTCCAGCCTGCGACGTAGATACCGTTGTCGGCGGCGACGCCAGTGTTGACGAGGTTGGAGATGCGGAAGGGCTGTCCGTTCTTGGTGGCGGTGGTTGCGGTGGTGGCTACCTCAAAGTAGTTGGAGTTGATGCCCCTTGGCTTGAGCACCTGGTTGTAGACGGCTTCTGCGCGGCTGGACCACTCGTTGCCAAAGTCGTACACGCTCCAATTTTGGGAGCGGTAGCCGAGGTCGATGTAGAGGTCTGGCTCGTTGCCGATTTCGAGGCCGACGATCTTTGCGCCGTTTGGGTTTGTGCCGACGTACTCAAAGGCGGCCTGAGCCTGTGCGACGACGCGGTTGACGGCGTCTGCGCCAGAGTAGGCGAGGTTGAGTCCATAGGTGATGGGTGTTCCATCCGGGAAGTTGTTGAGTGCCTTTAAGAAGTCGGGCCCGAAGGTGTAGTAGTCCGAGGGCCTGGCGTTGCCGGAACCGGTTGGGTTTGCGTTTTGCTGAAGGGCGGTGCCTGTGACGGAGTCGTCGTAGAGCATGGTGTCGCCTGCATTGCCGCCGAGACGGATGTGGGGCGGTGCGCCGGTGTAGTTTGCGAGATTGGAGAGGAGGTTGTAGGTGAGCTGGTTCGGGGAGGAGGAACCGGTGTAGACGATGAGGTCAGAGGGTTCGATACCGAAGCCGACGTAGGAAGGGCTGATAGTGACGGAGAGGGTGCCTGCGTTGGAGGCGTTGAGCGCCGGCGAGAGGTTGACGTCGGCGAGGGCGGAGCGTGCGAGCCAAAGTGAGGAGGCGAGGGTGGCGACTAGCGCCGATGTGGATGAGCGCATATTGGCTGGTTGTCAGCCTGCCGAGAGCAGCGCCGGGTGTGGTGGTCCGTGGCGGTGTCCGTCGAGGATGGATGGATGGTCCAAGGTGGTGAACGTCGATTGAAAGGAGCGAGCGTCGTGTGGGATGCCGAGGAGGAAGCTGGTAGGGAGCGATCCGGGATCCAAAGGAGAAGGAGTAAAGGGGAAAGGTGCGGATGTGTGTGTGCGACTCGGCCAACGGTATATGAGGGAGCAGAAGAGCGAGTGGCCGGAGATGGTGGAAAGAGAAGCAGATGTGCCGAGGATGTGTTGTGGCAAGGGTGAGCGAATGATTAGGGGCGAAGGGTAGTGAGAGAGCGAAGGCGAGGGCGAGAGCGAGGATGAGGATGAGGATGACCGAGCGGCCGGCAGAGATTGCAAAGCCGAGCATACTCCCTGCGGCGGCCTGCAGCCAACGGACGGGCGGTCCAACGGAAGGAAACAGCGCTCGGTCGTGCAAAGTCCGGGGAGCAGCAGGATTCCAGGGCTTCAGGGCCCCAGGGCTCTAGGGCTCCAGGGCTCAGGCCGATCCATAGATGACAGCGGACGGGCACGATGGCCACCCCCAGATGGCCGACTTATTTTTCCTTTGGGTAAGGCACCGCACGGGAACGGTGAGGCGGACGAGGTGCATGACGCTTGAGAAACGGTGCATTTGGCTGGCCGAGCGCAGAGCTTCGACTTGCATGCGAAGCTTGAGCGTGCGCAGACACAGACGCACACGCGCAGATGGACAGTCGAAGCTGCACTGCTCCGCTGGATTTCGACAGGAAAAACTCCAGAAAAAACTCTCGTAGGGGCTGTGTCAGAGCGTGAGTGTGAGTGTGAACCCCCCCGCGCTGACCGAGCAAGCTTGTCTTTCCCTTTTGCACAGTGGACGCTCTCGCCCACCTCCGATCGACCCGCCTCGAGGCTTCCAGGGGCAATGTGCAGTCAAGATGACGGAGGTGGACCCAAGGCCAGGCAGACGCCAAGTGGTTTCGGGATGGCCGCTGAAAAGAGGCTGCTGCCAGGCTGCTGCTGAGTCGGTAAACTCGATGCACGAAAAAGGGGGGCGGGCCATGTCCGAGAAAAACAAGGTTGGCACCACTCGTCTATTGCCTGAGCCCAGTTGGGCAAGTGACGTGCGTTCTTGTTCCAAATGTGTATTTTCATCCGAATTTTTCATCAAGCAGCAGCGGGCAGCCGGCACCAACATCAGCACCAGCAGATGTGGTGTCAGCCGAATTCCTGTATTTTTTCGCGGGTAGCAGACGCGGAAAAGCCTGTCTGAAATCACGAGACACTGTCGGCGCGCCCCCGCTCCACTCCAGGCCCCCTCCAAGCCGATGGTGATGACTTGGCCATCGGGTTCGATTTTGGCTTGGCTGCTTGGCGTCCGATATTGCGTGTCTTGGAACTGTTTCTCGTCGGGTCCCGGGTTGGCAGAGGAAGCGTATCGCAACGGCCCTCACCGGAGCTCACCGGCACGCACGGCACTCGAGCCGAGCATCGCCGCAGTCATGCTTCGCCCTCTCTCCCTCCACCTTGCGCCGGAATTCCAGCGCCGGGCGATCCGCCGCAACGCGCAAACCCTCGTCAGGCACGCGTTCAAAACGTGCGCGAGTCGGTTCGATTCCCAATCTTGGTGGCCTTACACGCACTCTCGCACTCTCGAAGTGCTTCTTATCGCTGCCTGTGTCGGCTCTTCCGCCGTGGCGCTGTGATGTGAAGTTGACGCTTCCTTTGGGCAATCACTCGATTTGGCTCGTTCGCTGGCATACTTGAGAACCGCACTTTGCGAGCCTCGGAGTGGCGACAGAAATGCGTTGGAGATGCCGTCGGTCTATCCGCTGGCACCCTGCTGCACCTGCATGAGCAGCTGCACCTGCAGGCATGGCTGCCGAGCCAGCCTGCACTCTGTACGGTCAACCCCGAGCCTCTCCTTCTGCCAGCCGCACGCGCTGCTCCCGCGACGCTCCTCCGACCCTCGCTCGGCCTTACCAAAACAAGCTAAATTAAAGGTACAGCCCACCCATCATCCCGACAGCACCTGCATGCACTCGGCCTGCCATGCCTCGCCAACTCGCTAGCTTCGGGCTCTTTGGACAATAGACGCGTGCCGCTTCGCCTGACTTGTCTGCGTCGGCTTCGTCCCGTACAGCGCGTCGCCCCCTCGGCCCTTCCGCCGTCGATTCCGTTGGGACAGGCTAGAATTGCTTTGCTCGCCGGTCCGCATCGGCTTGGCCCTTCCATCGCACCCTGGCGCCACGCGCTTCTCGGAGCTCCTGCAGCCACGCGCTTCCATCTCCCGGCGTGGCGCTCGTTCTGCTCGTCTCGAAGATGCAGCTTCTTCGCCTTCCGTGCATCGGAAAGCACGCCACTCGCAACCGCCACCCTGCCTCGTCAACTCTACTGATCGCCGCCCTGCAGCTACAGTCAACGCGGCTTCCATCGGCGAAATGACCCCTTCGCGCCTTAACTCCCGACTCGCTTTCTTCTCAACAGCGCCTCGCCACGGTCACGTGGTGCCATTCTGCCTCACATCCAAACCACGCCTCGGCCCTCTGCTCCCATCCATCGTGTCTTCTTGCTATCGCAAAGCCCTGTCGTGATGTCTCGGCGAATCCTGTTGTGACCCACAGATTGCCTAGGTGCTTGCTCGCGGCTGGCCTGGATCATGAGCGAACCTGACCAGCTTGCCAGTTGACTGACGGAGAGCGCAGCTCCTCTCGGCGGGGACCACATACATCCCGTCATCTAAACACTCGCCATCCCAATCTTTCGTGATTCCGTAAATTCCAGATCCTTCATTCATGAATATCAATTTAATCGATCATTCAAGCAGTCTCAAGTGGGACGGCAGCGCAAGGTCCTGGAATGGTCATGGATTCCAAGTGTATCACTCAGAAATTACGAATCGCGCTCGAAATCATGATCGCATCATTCGCGAATGTGATTTGACGAATCTAGTCCGACACTCGCGCCAAGAAATGTGAAGCTCATCGTTGCGTCAAGTTGATGAAATTCACCTCTTCGACAACAAAGTTAAGAAAAATCCCGATCGTCGTAGGTTACTGTAAGCAACTGCTTTTCGTATGTTTTCATGATTCTGTTTCTCCCTTTCGCTTTGACTCAGAAATTATCAATTGATGAAGTCGGCATACAGAAGCCTTTTTAACATTCGCCTGAGGCGATGATAACCAGTTAAGTTATGATTTGCGAAGCCAAGACAGTCCTCATAATCGAGCAAAAGCAATGATGTCTGGTGGTTGATGTTCAATAAAAATGAAAACTATGACAATGACTGGCCCCAACAATATATTCAAGACGTCTCACAATTCGTAAACTATTTCACTGATGGTCTTCGTGAATGATTTGTTGACAATCGCAAGTCTCATTTAGGAAGCGTGATTCAAGGTAAAATTCTCCGAGAACAAATTCTGGCCCGTCAACGTAAAGGGCCCGTTAGTGAAACAGAAATCACGCACAAGATCTGTAGACCCTGAAGGCTCTGATGCTCCTGGACGTATCGCGAGCTCTAAGGGGATCGATCTCGTCATCCACATTCTCGTGTGTTTCACAAATGGCCCTGTTTTTCCTTATGGGCAAGTTTCGTTTCACGTTTGATGTCCTGCAAAGTCACCCTTGTCCGACTTCAAACACACACATTTTGTGTGATGCGTGTTTCCGATGCGACGTGCGCGAATGTCGACCTTCGCATTTGCGATTTGATGCAACAAGTGCGTGACGTGAAGCTGAAGTTTCTACTACTAGAAGCCATACGCAGGTCGTCTTCGTTCACAAAACACTCTGGAAGTTTTAGCTGATCACGCCGAACAAATCTAGATCGTGACGTGAAATTGACCTTGAATCTGTTGAAATATGACGCGAAAGGGACAAAAATGTAAAATCACGGAAGATGTAGTTTCCCCGCGCTCCCGTCTCTCCCCGTTGCATGCACGACTTCGATAGCTTATCTTTTCGAACGCTCACTCGACTTCGCCACATGTATATAACTCTCACCCTTCTCACGTTCCCAGTTTCGAATACTCAGTGCTTTTCTCTTCTCGTTTAAGAGGATCGTCGGTCGTTTGCACAGGCGACGAGTGTACATCACGAATCATGACACCGCATGTAGATACTGTGGCTGAGCCTGCACTGTGGTTTCAGGGTGCGTCAAGCTCAGCTTGTTCGTGTCTTCTTTCGCGTCGAACAGGCGTTCCTAATGCTTGATTCACGCTCGATTCTTGTACACCCTGTTGGCATCCAGAGGTGTAGTGTAGCATCTCGTTGATCACTTCCATGTATTTGAGTGCACTTCTCGGTCACGATGAGTACGATCGCAATCACGTTATGCGACTCATTTACTACATTTCACACCAGATGATTGTGATTTCATTCTGCGTGCTGGCTTCGTGCGATGTCGTTCCGTTGGCTTCCGACTTTTCGAGGACTTCTCGATTTTTCGGACTCTAATCCTGATGTGAGTCTCCTTTTTCTTGCTCAAGCAATCATCTTTCAAGCGAGTCTCGACACCTTCAAGATGCTTTTGCGGATGTAGAGCGTGGACCGTCAGGGCGATTCATTCAAATGGCTTTGTCCAGTGCAATTTACCCTGCTATTGCCATGAATCATGATTTATCCAAATGACAGGCATTTTCTCAACATTCGCCAGTCGCCAGAGATTCGTCAATTGCGACATCATGACAGAAATGTCTTTGATGACGGACTGCGGCTCAGTTTTTTTTCCAGTAGATCTCACGACACAATAGCCAATTGCGAGTAACTTTACAAAATCGAAAACGTCAACGTCGTGACCGAGAGACGTGATGATGCAGCGAACATAGAACAGAAGCACGACTCGTACAAGCTTGTCTAGAAATCTTCAAAAATCAAGAATCACGGGTGATGCAATGGCTGTTGGCGAGGTGCAGGTGTCAAGGAGGGGTTGGTCTCGACCGACTCATTTTTGTGACGCAAGCTGTGCGATCGCACCGAAGAACGATAGTGCCGGGAACTGGATCTCGCCTGCTGCGCCTTCGTGAGCATACACTAGCACGTATACGTAGAGGCAGGATGCTTGTTCACCTGCTCGCGTACAAAAAACACAGTCGTAGATTCTTGACGTCGTTTACATGTACTCAAGCATCTTCAAGATCGACCGTCATCATCACCTTTCACTCGATACATCGCCCCCAGCACTAGTCGTATGGTGCAAAATATCTCATCAGTCCTTACCATCTTACCACCTCGGGAGAGCTACAGCTATTGCAATGTCACGGGCAGGAAGTACAAGACGTCCGGTCCAGTGCGCATTCGTTGAGTCCGTACAATTGCCAGAAGTGAGTCGGCGGATCCGCAAAGTTGTGCTGCTGCTGAACAGCTGATCCCACTTGCTCTATAGCACAACACTTCGTCTCATGAGCGTCCGACACGACACGATCCTGAGGAGGGAAATGATGCGTCTGCTTTCCAACTGAGCTACATTGCCCGCAAAGGTCTTCGCACGACTGACGAGACACCGGCTCACGCTTGACTCACGATGAACGACAGTACGGCATCATGCATCTTGAAGAGCTCGCAAACGGCTATCCTGTTCTAGACCACACATTCGACAGTGCACGGACAACAGGACCGTTGCACAAGACTCAGGGAATCTCCGCGAGACGCAGGCCGAGAGGCACGAGGATCTGCCAAGACCAGCGAGTGTTACTGGCACTCTGCACCTTGTCCGTTCGTCCGTCAGTACACGGCCTGTGGCTGCCCGCAAGTTGCGCTTCTTCGTTCTGCCTGCCCATTTTCTCTAAGAGGACAGGGGGGGCGGGCGAGTTGCCAGGTGCCTCTCAACCACTGGACACACCTACAATGCTCGCGGACTCGTTCAGCCGGCGGTGACAGAACCCATCGTGAGCTGCGTAAATTATGCGACCGCCGTCAAGCCCCAACCTCTCCGGGGGTAAGGGCCTACGATCGGCTGCGTACAAGTATGTCACCGGCAGTAAGACGTATATCGGAGCCTGCTGATCAACAGTAGCCACTCATGCATCTAGGCAAGCCGGATTTGGGCCCTCAAAACCATGAAACAGCCAGATCAAGAAAGGCGGTCCAGCCCCATCCTCTTTGCCAGCTAGGACATCAAAAGATTCAACACGCGGATAATGGCTGTCATCGCAAAGAGCCATCACAACCTTCTGCCAATGCGGTTCAGAGATGAATCGAGGGGTAGCGGAGAGCAGAACAGAATCTTTGCGAGGTTATCTACCTCTTTGAAAGCCTGGCCGACTCCGAGGGGCACTCGGAGTCGAAGCACATTTGTAGCTCAGTAAGCCTTTCTGTGGGCGCAGATGAGATGGAAGCGCTGTATTCTGGTAGACTTTGCCTTTCGCAGGGCTAACAATGCATGGCGACGCTGCGACCCCTGGCGCCGTCGGCGCTCCCCAAAGATGAGGTTCAACATCGTCGGATCGCGACATTGCCAGCACATGATGCACAGGGGTTCGTCCATGCGAGGGTCAGGCATGGTGAGGGAGGATACACACTCTTCGCTGCATATCGGAGCGTTAGACGTACTCGTCAATCTTGCATGACGTCAACGACACCCACGCTTGTCGAGCCGATCGTGCACACGAACGCTTTGGAAACGCAGACATGCTGACAGGACAAAAAGGGAAACTGCACATCTGTCAAGTTCAGAATCCTCGTCGCCAAAGTGACGTCCGAAGACTTCACGCGGAGGCCGAGCGCAGGCATCAGAAGGACAAGAAGACAAACGAATCTGCCACGAGCTGTGAGAGACAGTCTTACAGGGTTGACACACGAACGCTGGTAAAGTGCGCATCTTTCGAAGCCGCATCCTTTCTTGACGAGAACGAGAAAGCCTTACCCTCTTTCGCGGAACCACGCTCGTCGAGCTGGCAGGACGTATGAATACCGCGGGAAGACCGAACTCTCGTCTCTCAATGTACGCGTCAAGAGTGCATCATGATGTCCAAACTGCGCCGACCCGCGCTGGTGGAGCCGCCGGCCACAATACTTATCGACGAGACATGAGGTGAAGGTGCGCAATCGCTCAGTGCGCATGATCCGCACACACGAATCTTAAAGGACAGCCGATCATACTTCGGTGAGGTGACGAGCGCACACGTCAAAGTCAAACCCTCGTCATCGAACACAAGAGCATCTCATAAGGTGTGCGCAGCCAGGCTTGTAGAGTCGGCAGTACAGTGTGCACTGTCATAGACGGTGCCAATACGTGGAAGATTGCGAACATGAATGGTTGGATACGACGTATACGATCCCGTTCTTCACTCAAGTCTTCGGCCCACGGTCAACTTCATCGTGGGCTTTATCGTGGGCTTCATCGTGAGGCGCACCACGCGCAGCATCTTGTTCCAGCGAGCCCCGCTTGCCTCACAGTGAGCCTCTCGTCCTTCCCTTGAGCAGTGAGTGTAAACGGGGCTGAGCCAATACTCGTCTCGAGATGACGTGCTCGTGTCGACCGTGTCTGAACGGTCGACGGTGGCAGCGAAAGCGCCCTGCACACAAAGGCAACTCTGCACTCGCTATATAACTCTGGTCTACACCCTCGCGTCCATACGAAGCAAAAACCATGCAATTGCAAAGACGGCCATCAAGCGCTAAATCCCTGCGATGCACCTCACGGGCGGGCGCGGGGATAGGCGAGGCACGCAAACGACCGACGAAGTACAAATCGAAACATGTGGGGGGTATATCTAGGGTCTAATGGGGCCGGGACCGGCGGGGATGGAGCTTGCGCCGTTGATGGCAGCACGACCGCAGTCGCTTGCAAACATGGCGTAGTTGTCGTGTCCGACATTGTCGACGACGCAGTGCCTGGCGCCGAACCTGGATGCGCCAAGGGACGAGACGCCCTGCTGCTTGAGCGAGTCGTAGCCATAGTACTTGGAGACGTCGGTGGAGGTGCCGCCGAGGAGGTTAATGTAGGCCCAGAAGGCGTAACCCCTGTCTCTGCGGTTCTGACCGCCCTGCGCCTGGACGGGGCAGCTCTGGTCGCCACTGGCGTCGCGCGAGTAGGTGTCGAGGTCGGCAGTCATGAGCGTGATGTCCTGGGTGATCCAGTTGCGGAATGCCTGCTGACCACCGGGGGTGCGAGCCGAGACGTAGCGGTTGAGCGGGCCAGCCCAACCGTAACCAAACGAGTTGTAGTTGGAGCATCCTGTGGGAGCGTTAGGACGCGCGGTGGTAAAGTAGGGCATGGAGGGCGAGTTGGCGAGGACATAGCGTGCGCCCGTGTTGGGACGCAGCATGCCGTACTTGGCCATCATGCTGGCGCCTCCCGAGTGGGCGACGATGAAGACGCGGCTGACGTTGGGGAACTTGGACCTGTCGCGGACGTGTGCGATCAAGGAGTCGTAGACGTCGAAGGAGGAGCACGAGCTGACGCCCGAGGGAGCGATAGCGTCGTCGCCGTTGAACCAGTCGTTGGATCTCCAAGCGAGGTTCTTGGCGGGCTGGAACCACTCGCCCGAGTCGCTGGTGGCGTAAAAGTTGGGGGCGATGATGACGCCTGCGTCGCCTACGACGTTGCGGAGCGAGGCAAAGTAGTCGTTAAAGTTGCGGCCCGAGCCGTGCTGCACGATCCAGACGGTGGACGCCGAGGTGGATCCCGAGACCGGGTAGTTCTTGTTGACAAACACGGGCACAGTGGCCGAGGAGCTGGAGCAGCCCTTGTACTGGATGAGGGTGGCGCCAGAGGGAGGGGTAGGGAGGCCGTTGGAACCCGTAGTGGAGCCGCCGGAGCCCGAGCCGGAGCCAGAGCTAGAGCCGGATCCCGACCCGGAACCGGAAGTGCTGGCTGTGCCGGAAGAGGGCCCAGCGTCGCGAGTGAAGCCGTAGGAGAAGCTGACGGTGCCGCCGTTGCTTCCTGCTCCGGTGGTGTAGGTGGCGGCGGACTTGGACTGCTTAACCTTGTAGAGTGCGCATATGACGGAGCCTTCCGAACCGCCGTTCATCTGAACGGGATGGAAAAAGCCGCATCCGTTGGTGGCTTCACACCTTGCGCCGCAGGTGGTGACCTCGGATTGACCGACGGCGGATGCACCGGAGATGGTGGATCTTGTAATGTACTCGCCGGAGGAGGTGCCGTAGGAGACACGCGAGCCGTCGATACCCCAGGAGAAGCGGTATCCAGAGGGCGGGGAGAAGGTAGAGATGTAGCGGCGGTCAAGGTGGGAGTTGTCTGGGAGGATCTCGTAGCGCGCCTCGAGCTGCTGGGATGCGAGGGCGTCGGACGAGTTTGTGGAAAAGACGATGGGTGAGGGGAGGGCGTTTGCGGCGAGGAAGAGCGCGCTGGCGAGAGCGGCTGCGGTGAGGCGGACCATTGCGCAACGTAGGGTGGGGAGCCAGAAGTCAGAATGGATGGAAAGACGGCGACGACATGATGCGGGTCGAGTAGGTCTTTATACAGTACCGACAGGCCGGCGAGGTAGATGGTGAAGCGAACGGGGACGGACGGTGGCGGATGAACTGGGGCGGACAAACAGGGCAAGATTGGTGAGATTTGGGTGCGGGATGGCTGGAGGTGCATCTGAATGGTGGAGGAACGGGGCGGGCAACGTGCATGTGCATGGCGGGTGCATGTGGTTGTGGGAGCGGGTGTGAGACTGGGGAGCACGGGAAGCCGAGGAGCGATGCTGAGACAGGCAGTCGAGGGAGGTCCGGGGCAAGTTTGAGTCGAGGGCGCAGAGGCCCAAAGCCCAGAAGTCGGGCGCGGGAGGGGATGTCTGAGTGGCTCAATGTTGGACAGGGACGGCAGTCGAGCCGAGGGATCGTCGGGGTTCGCCTGATGATCCTTGTCAGCGCCTTGGCGAAGAGGACAGGCGAGCGAGGCTCAAAGCGAGGATCGACGCGGGAAGGCGACCATGAGGATGATGCGCCTGAGTCAGAGCCAAAAGCAAGCAAGCGGGCGGGCAGGGCGGGCAGAACGGCATGGAGGAGGTGCGAGCGTAGGGCTGCCTCAGTGGCGGCTTCACTTTTGCAATGCACCAGCGAGGCGAGGCTGGAGTTGACATGCCGCGCCCATACCCTGTGCTCGGCTAAGAGGGTGATTCCGCCGGCGATGGTTTTTTCGGCACACAAGGACGGATGCTGACGACCATGCGTTCGAGGTATGCCCGTATGTCTATGGGAGGCAAGCACGTGTAGCGAGGCGCGGGAGGGTGTTGGGGGAGCAAGCGGCGACGATGGACGATGCCAAGCCATTGCTGCTTCCAGGGGCAAGAGCGAAGGACCATGCCGCCAAGGCTCAGCACGGGCTCGTCGAGTACAGCGGGCGCGGGCTGATGGGGCCAATGGGGCGGCAATATTGGGGCGACAATGGCAGCGACGGCGGCGGGCTGCAGCGAATTCTTTGTTTGACGGGCGGGGCTTTCCGCTGGGCTTTTGCTTGTGCATTTGGACGCGCGGCGTGTGCTGCGAGATTGGTCTAAATTGTAGAAGCCGGTTGGGCAGCTCCGCTCTCCGCTCTCCGCTCTGCGTGCTTCGGTGCAGCGCGCGCTCCGTGGCTCCGCCTGTCGAGACTGCTTTGGAATGCGCGCTGCGTTGCCGTGGCCCTTTCGGCCCCCTTCGACGCGAATTTTAGCGGATTTGGCACGCCGCTCCCCGTGTCTGCAGCGCGAAAACTCCAAAATCTGAGCGCGGGCCTCGGTGGTTCCTGGCTGGCTGGCTGTGCTGAGGCAGAGCCGTGTAGAAGCGGGCCTGGCCAGCAACTGACACCGACGCTTCCCTCTCTCTCTCTCAGAGCCCCATACGGAGCACCGGCGCCCTGGTTTAGCCATTGCTTCGGACCAGCCCGCAGCCTTCTCCCCCCGCAGAAAGTCGCCCCAGAGTCGGATCGGATCGGTGCAAATCGGCAAACCTGATCGCCCACCTTCCCGATCGGCCCGCCTCCTCTCTCCCTCTCTCACACACAAAAACGCATTCACGAATGCAACACAAATGCACACATCGTACTCTATCTTGAAAGACTTGCTTGCATGACATGAGGACACCTCGGGTGGGTTTCGCATCTACTTGTTCTGCTGCTGCCCCATCAACTTGGCACTGTTGTACACCGTCAAACATTCAGAGTCAGCATATCATCGATCCTGCCGCCATGTCGCTGGGGCTACCACTCACTTTTCCTCGCCAAAGCGCGCACCCACACGCTCCGAGTGCTTGAGGAACTTCTGGATGCAATTCGAAACGCACGTGTCCTGTAGCAACCAACGCAGCAAGAGTGTCAGCACGAGCAGCTAGCTTGCAATCGCATTCAGGAAAGCTTGCACCCACCTCTTTGGTGCTGAGCGCCTTGGAGGTAAAGTCGTTGCAGCACGACTCGAAGCATCGCTCCACCAGTCCCGTGTACAGCTTGAGAAAGTCCTTCATCTGCTTCTGCTCAATGATGCGCGACATGGCCTGCTGCTCCGACGACGAGAGTCCCGAGACTGTGCCAGAAAACTTTGTCAGCCAGCCATTTCTTCTTTGAAGCGATTCGCTGGGTGGCGGCACTTACGATCCATGATGGGTGAGATCAAGCTTGCGCTGGAGTGAATGCGAGGGTGGTGTGCTGTGAGTGAGGACCGTTGTACAAACGGCGCTTGACGGAAAGATAAAGTGGAGAGAGGGTCCCAACGGCTACATCGAATGCGCGATGGGATCACAGCGAAAAATTGGTGAGCCCATCATCCCGGGCTCCGACTTCCGAAATCTGCAACTCGCCGCGGGGACGTTGTGCTCCAAAGCGAGTCAGTTGCTGCGCGCTGTGGCCGTGACTCGCGCTTGACTCGGCTCATCGGGATGTAGACATGCGAGATCCGAGCTTTTTGGCGCCAAGCTTACATAATCAAGAATTTCCACTTTGGCCATCCGCCGCCGCTGTTCGCACAGGATTTTCTCCACTCTCTTTCTCTTTCTCGGTCGCTGTCTGCCAAAACTGAGCCTTCGTACATCACCGCTACACCTCGCACATCCATATAACCCCCATCGTCGGTCGCTTCTCGATTCATACCCCCAGAACAACCGAGCGAGCCACACCATCCTTGGCTCTACTTCCTACTTCCACACTCACCAACATCGCCTCCACCGCCACCACCCTTCAAGTTAACGTTGCAAACATGGCAGTGCGTTGTCAATTCGAAAACTCGTCCGAGATCGGCGTCTTTGCACGCCTCACCAACGCATACTGCCTCGTCGCCATCGGTGGCAGCGCCAACTTCTACTCCACCTTCGAGGCCGAACTTGCCGATGTGATTCCTGTCGTACACTGCTCCATCGCCGGCACACGTCTGGTGGGTCGTCTTACCGTCGGCAACCGTCACGGACTGCTGGTGCCCTCGACTACGACGGATCAGGAGTTGCAGCACTTGAGAAACTCGCTTCCCGAGTCCGTGGCCATCCAGCGCGTTGAAGAGCGTCTGTCGGCACTCGGCAACGTCATCGCCTGCAACGACTACGTCGCACTAGTCCACCCGGACCTCGACCGCGAGACGGAAGAAATCATCGCCGACGTCCTCAAGGTCGAAGTCTTCCGCCAAACCGTCGGCGACAATGTCCTCGTCGGGTCGTACTCGGCCATCTCGAATCAGGGCGCTCTGACGCATCCACGAACCTCGCTTCAGGACCAGGACGAACTCTCGTCGCTCCTCCAAGTACCCCTCGTGGCAGGTACGGTGAACCGTGGTTCGGACCTCATTGGCGCCGGTCTGGTCGTCAACGACTTTGCCGCCTTCTGTGGAACCGATGCCACCGCAACAGAGATCAGCGTCATCGAGTCCGTATTCCGCCTCACCGGCGCAGGCAACGGCCAGGACACCGTCAACGAACTGCGCGACGCCCTCGTCGACACCTACGCCTAGATTCGGATTGCATTTGTACACCACCCAATTCTCACATGCTTTGCCACACCCACGATCCTTGGCTTTGTTTTGAGCAAGTGTGTTGTATATCCCCCAAAAAAAGGTATGAAAAGTAAGAGTGACAAGAAGGGAATCAAGTTTTAGAGCTCGTTGTGCTCGTGTGCCGCAGCGGTGGTGGTGGTGGAGGAGGTGTTTACCGGAAAGCATACGGCGGGCGTGGCGACCTTGATGGAGTAGATGCACTTTTCCGCCTCAAAGACATCGCGCAGCTCGTTGGAGGTGGCACACTCGAGGTCTACGATCGCACTGCGCTCGGGGCCGTTCCAGCACCTCTGCCCGCGCGCATACACCTGCTGCGTCCAGTGGTCGTCGCTGTCCACGCTGCTGTCCGACTTGGGGTTCCAGTTGGCAAACGTGCCGAGCGAGATGTGTGCGCCGCCGTTGTTGGGGATCTGGGTGGCCCTGCCAAAGAAGCAGTACTCGTACGTATACTCGCCCATGTCGCGCGACACACACTGGTTCTCCAGCGCGCGGAACTCGGCGTGGCGGCCGTAGCGCGTGTCGAAGTCGTGCAGCTTGTGCCTGCGCGTCGAGAGGTCGTTCGAGACGCGCGACAGATGCGTCGCTGCGTCCGCGTGCGCCCGACGTGCTGCAGCCACGTTCTCGGGCTCGGCACCATCCGCCGCCTTGGGCCGCATGCGCTTCACATCGGTGATCACGTTGGCCTTGATGAGCACGTCGAGCAGCGTATCCACCATGGCCTCAAAGTACGGCACCACGCCGTCCGGCAGGTACTCGTGGATGCGGAACAGCAGCCCGCCGTCGGATTCGGCCGCAACGCGCTTGTCGGCCGTGCCCGCCAGGCCGCCGTCCATGATGTCGAGCGGGTCCTCGGCCAGCATGCTGGCGAGCTTGTCCGCATCCCAGTTGCCCTCATCCAGCAGCTCGTCGAGCTTGACGTTGTCGCCGGCGAGCTGGTCGACACCGTCGGCACCCGCTTCGTCGGCAGCACCGTCAGCGGGCGCCTCGGACTTGATGCCGCGCCATTCCTTGTAGGCGACGACGGCGCCCTTGACGGCCATGTCCTGGTAGTTGGGGTTGTAACCCTTGGCGAGGTCGTCGAGCAGCAGCGTGAGCGTCTGAAGCTCTTGCTTGAGCGCGGCGTTCTTGTCCTTGAGCGAGCGGATGGCGTCCTGGTGCGCGGACAGTTTGGCGTAGAGCGGCGTCTTTGACTTGGCATCGATGACCGCCTTGTCGACAGTCTCTGCGCGTGCGAGTTCCTGCTTGAGACGCGCTTCGTTTGCAGTGGCCACGTCGACTTCGACTTCGAGCTTTGCGATCTCGGCGTGGAGCGCCTCCTTGTGCTTGCGGCCGTCTGCGATGTACTTGTCGCGGATCTTGCCTCCTGCTCTGCGCAGGTTTTCGAGTTCGGTGGCGCGCTTGCGGTATTCCTTGCCGACCTTTTCGCAGCGATTCGGACATTGCACCTTGCCGTCCTGCTCGTCGGAACCGTCGCAGCATTCTGGATCGCAGATGCCGTCGTCGACGCGGCTGGAGCGGATGTAGGCGGGGATGTGGCCTGCGTTGGCGCAGTAGAAGGTGGCGTTGGGGCAGGCGGAGGTGCCGGGTTCGTCGGAGCCGTCGGGGCAGTCGCAGTAGTCGTCGTTGACGGCCGACCACGCGATGTGCTTGGATCCGTCGAGGCACGTCCAGCTCGGCTGACCGTTTGCGTTGGTTGTGGGCTGGTACTTGGATGCATCTGCTGGTGCGACGCCGCGCAGTTGTTTTGACGAGGACGAGGACGATGAGGAGGATGATGATGACGCCGAGGCGGAGATGGCGCCGGCAGCGAGTGCTGCCACTGCGAGGTTGAGGCGCACCATGATGGCAATGGGTGTAGAGAGGTGGTGGGGAGGAAGAAGAAGGGATGCGGAGATGGCGCGTGCGTCGTCGCTCTCTTGGTTGTAAATGTGATTGTGGGAAGCACGCGTGTGACTTTGGGAAGAGAACGGTGCGTTGGAAGATTGGCGGGCGCATTCCATCTTCCGATGACGACTTCATTTGCAGCGCATCGGGAGATGGGCGGGCGTGTGGAGCAACACGCGCACCCAAACCAACACTTTCTCTCCCTCTCGAAGCGCCGACTTCATCCGTTCCTTTCTACCATCTGCACATCCTTGAGCACGGCCATGTCGACAATATCGAACCAGCACGCGCTCTCAGGCGCTGAGGCTACACACACGGACGCAACAGAAAACGCGCGATACTCTGCGCCCTCGTCATCACGCGCAAAGTGAGTGTGCTTTGGCTTCGAACGTCCTCCTCGGTGCTTGTCGCTGACCTTGCTAATCTCGTACAGATTCGATGCGGCACAGCTGCAACCACACCTGACGAGCACGCTTAGCTCTCGCCTGCGCCACGCCACGTGGGACAAGTCGGACAAGGAACGCAACCGTGCACTCAGCCGATCCATCGCCGAACTCGTCAAGGCCAAGATGCTCGGTGCGTTTTCCCCCAGCCCCGACGCTCACTGCCTAAGCAGCTGTCTTACTGACCACGAGCTTGCACTGCGACAGAGATCGAGCCAAAAGGTAGCGTGCACAGTCTCGAACCCAAGCCAGCGTGGCACACCAAGCTCACCCTCATCTCTCTGTGCGGCAGGCTTCAAGTATATTGTGCAGGTGCAGCTCGTCGAGAACCTCGGGCAGGGCGGAAGGTGCGTCGCACTCCTACACCACATTGTCATTCAATCCGGTGCTGACATTTTCTTCTCCCCATTGTGCCATGGCATCTCGCGTTGCATGCAGAGGTGAGTTGGAGCGTTGGGAACCCAACCATTTCTGCGCATAGTTTGACTGACGCAATGTCTTGCGCCTTGTGTGACGACCAGCCGACCTGGCGTGTCACTGGGAAGACAGCGACTCGGTGGTGCAAGAGATGTACTCCAACGTGAGTTTTGCCCTGGCTGCTCTTCTCCTATCGCGTTGCGTGCTTTGCGTGCTGACCTTTCTGATCTGCGCGGATGGCGCGTAGGATACGCTGATCTGCACCGTGCTGTGTTTTGCACTGCGCACCTGACGAAGAATCGAGCTGTGATACGGGTATGACTTGAATGAACAACTAGGCGTCTTCGAGATTTCGGTCCAAAAAGTCTCGCAGCTTCTCGAGCAGATGCGCCTTGACGTGCGGCGGCAGCGTGTCTGATTGCGCAAGGCAGAGACGTCAGTAAGAGCTTTTCGCTACGAGCTGTGGGGGGAGATGCTTACCTTTGGCATGCGGAGTGAGCGCATCGATGAGCGAGGGCACATCGAGCACGGGCTGTTGCTTGGCTTTGGTCGTGGCAGTGGATTGGAATTGCGCTTCCCAGCCGCACTCGTCGAGCATGCGCTTGAGCAGGATGAGCAGACGCTGCCACTCGCCCGAAGCCACGAGTCGCTGATGCAGCGCGTTGTACAGCTCGTCTCCTCCCGCTCCTACATCCACACCGCCGCCGTTGCTGGGTCCAAGCTCGCCTTCCTCCATGGTTGTTGTTGCGGTAACGTTGGTGGTGGGGGAGTGTAGCCAAGGGGCCGAGCTTGAACGCGCCTCGAAGATGCGCGGGGAACTCGGATCTCGGAATGCGGCCAATTCGAGTGTGGAGCAGCGAAACAAAAAAGACACCCGGATTTCGGCGCCTTTTTTTGGTTCCATGTTTTTTCTCCTTTCTTCCTCTCTGCCACTTTCTATCCTCACCTCTTTGTCGCACCATGTCTTCCGCATCTACCTCTGCGCCACCGACGGGTAAGCGGCCCGAGTACGTTATCGAGCATATGGAGGAGGACGATCCCGACGCACCCGCCGTCTTTCCGCACTGGGCGTTGCTCGAGTACCGTCACATGCTCCAGCTCGTCGGTCCTGGATCCACGGTGCATTTCACCTCGCTCTCGCACGCCTCTCTCGAATCGCTTCGCCAGTCTCTTTCCACCGACTCGGACAAGCCACAGGCGCAGTTCGAGCTGCATACGGCCAGCATTACGACCATGATGAGCCAGCGCGGAATTGCGCTCGAGCGAGTGTGTCTGCTGGACCCTAAATCTCCCTATGCCGTTTCGATTACGGATGCAGGCAAGCACACTAGCGATACCAAGCCCGCACAGGCTGGTGGACCGTTTGAGCTGTTTCTGTTCGGCGGGATTCTGGGCGACGATCCGCCGCGCGATCGGACCAGCTCGCTGCGTCAACTCGGCTTCCCCTCCCGCCATCTTGGTGGTGTGCAGATGACCACCGACACTGCGCTGGGCGTGACAAAACGCTGCGTCGAAGACGGATTCCTCCTCGCTCTCGACGACACCACACAGCAGGAGCAGCAGTGGGGAGATGCAGCCAAGACCTCCAACAAGCTCCAATGGGTCAACCATCCCGAACTCCACTTTGGCCATGGCGAAAGCGTAGGTATCCCCCACCCCCCACAACTCCCTAGCTTGAACTAGCGCTGACTTTCTTGCGTCTGCGGGGGAAATGGATACAGGTGGAGATGCCATTCCGATACATGGTGGATGAAGAACGTCCTGCTCTTGCCGACGGCACCCGACAGCCGCTTATGCCGCAGGGTATGCGCCAGCTCATCCAGAACGACCTCGGTCGCAGCTTTGAGTTTTAGCCTCGCACAATGCCACACCAACACTCTCCGACTTGCTATACGTGTGTATGGGGGTAAAAACGGGGAATACACTGTTGAAAATGCGCTGCTAACAAAACAAAGACACTACGAGACACGATGGAGAAGAAAGGGGGGATGCAGGGTTCTGTTGAAGGAGTTGAGGTATGGGGGAGGTCTACTTTTTGATGAGCGAGAGGAACTCTTCTCTTGTCTTTTGCCTGTCTCTGAACACGCCGAGCATGCAGCTGGTGACGGTGGTGGCGCCTGGTTTCTGTACGCCGCGCATGGCCATGCACAGATGCTCGCACTCGACCACCACCGCCACGCCCTGGGGCCTGAGTGCTTCGTCCAGCGCCAGCGCCACCTGCTTGGTCAGGCGTTCCTGCACCTGCAGCCTCCTTGCAAACGTCTCTGCAATGCGCGCGAGCTTGCTGAGCCCAATAACGAGCCGATTGGGAATGTAACCAATATGGATCCTACCCGTAAAGGGGACCATGTGGTGTTCGCACAGGCTGAAGATCTCGATGTCGCGCACGATCACCATCTCGTCGTGCTCCTCGTCAAAGATGGCGTTGGCGATCACATCGCTCAGCCTCACCTCGTACCCTTTCGTCATCCACAGCAGCGCCTTGGCGTATCGCTCCGGAGTTTTGACCAGGCCGCTGCGCGTGGGATCTTCGCCGATGCACTCGAGCACCGTATGGATCGCAGCGGCAAGACGGGCCTGGTTGGCTTCCGCCTGCGCCGGCGTATGGTTGAGCCTATCCAGCGTCGCCTTGGCTGGCCATCCGAGCCCATTTGGATCCATCACAGGTGTTGCGGTTCCCGACGCTGCCCACGCCGACCCGATGTACGTCCTTTCGCCCGTCGGCGTGCCGAGGCCACCGCCGCGTGTTTGCGCCAACACGTCCAGATCCGCACTCATCTTTGTGGCAGGTGCACCATGCACTGCAGTCGCCGACGTCGAGCGAGACAGCAACGCCGCGGCTGCCGCATGCGCATTCGACTGCGCGCCCGCCGAGCCCTCGGTGGACGGCGACGACGTCGCCTGCACATAGCTCGAGCCACTCGACGCCACTGCCGGTGCCGCCGCACCGAGGTTGAGCCCCGACACACCGTTGGCTAGCGCCGAGGTCTGCTGTCGTGTCGCCTGCTCCTTGGGTGCCGGTACATCACCCGGATCACGGCCGCAGTCGAGCCCATTGCCGTCTGGGGCGTAGACGTCGTTGTTGCTTCCCGCCGCGACCGGGTGGGCAGCGGCGCTGATCTGGTCGGTAAGCCCGCGCAGTTCGCCCGTGGACATGTTGGCGCGGTGTAATGCGGATGCGAAGAAGGTATCGAAGAACGCCGATCCCGAGTCTGCCTCTTGCCCCTGCTGTGGGGGCTGCGATGCCATAGCGCCAAAAGAGAGAGAGATGGTGGGGAGGTGTGGAGAAGAATATCTCTGCTTTTTCATTTTCTTGCGCCGTTATTATTGCGGAAAACGCTCTAAAAACGCCCAAATTGGAGGTGGATTTTCACACACGGCTTCTCGCTCAACCCAGTCACTCCGATCTTTTCTCTCCCTACCCCGATATGTGGTGATCCCGATTCCAGACAGCTGCGCACGATTTGTCAGTAGTTCCACACCTCCATCTCTCTCCACCACTCGACGCTCCTCTCTCATCTCCCCCTTCCCGCACAGTAAATTGCAAATATGGCGTCGATACGATCTCTCTTGCGCACGAAGGCGCGCACATCTCTTCCCAGCACTCGCACGTTCAGCAGCACATCGCTTCGGCTCAACACCGCCGCCGCAGCCTCGCTAACAGACGGCGAACAGATGATCCGCACCATCCTTACCGACCGCTTCCAACCATCGATCCTCAAGGTCCAAGACGTCAGTGGTAGGTCCTCTTTCCCACCCCTTCGTTTGAGCGAGAGCATTGGGAATTGTACTGAAAAAGTTTGTGTGCGTTTGGCGCAGGCGGATGTGGAAGCTTCTATGCAATCCAGCTGTCATCGAAAAAGTTCAACGGCCTGTCGACCGTCAAGGCCCACCGCCTCGTCAACGAGCAACTCAAGGACGTCATCAAGGACATCCATGGTCTCCAGGTACGTCTTGCCCTCACTGTCACTGCCAAGCCACTCCCGCTCTAACCTCTGCCTCACCCTCATCTGGATCGATGACAGCTCCGAACAATGCCCGAGGAATAATCCACTCTCACACTCCGCGCAATCCATAGCCGCATTCATCCGTCTCAAGAGAACCGGCATTCGTCTGTGCAAGACCGCCAATTCATGCACGTGCGTGCGGGCGTGTGAGAAGCGTACGTGAAATTGGAACGCCCCCCTCCGAACTCTGAGTGAGCCATTGGGGATGGACTGTCATTTTTTGGGGTGTGTGTGTGTGTGGTTGGTGTGGGGTTGTGATACATGCTGGAGTGCGAACCAAAGGCGAGAGAGAGCGAGAGCAACGTTTTACTCGGCCGAGGCGCGGGTGTAGACGAGCTGGCCGTGGTGGTGCACCAGACGCTTGATCTGGCCCTCGCGCTCCAGGTGGCGGATGGCCACGCGCGCCAGCGAGCCGCTGATCTTCATGCGGTCAATCAGCGTCGACTGCGAGATCATCTTGAACGTAGGCACCTCCTTCAGGATGCGGTCGTACGTGGGACGGTCGAGAACAACCATGTTCTGGGCCTACTCATCGCGAAAAAAACGAGAAAGATTCCAAGTCAACAAGTCGTCCTGGACAAAGACGTGCGTCAACCGCGGTGTATACATACCTTGTCCTTGACCTTGCCCTTGGACCACTTCTTCTTCTTGGCAGACTTGGACGCCGCGGCGGCGATGGCAGCTTTCTTGGGCGGCATCTATGGGTGAGCAGGCACAGCAGCAACCTTGGTCAGCTTTGTTTCGGAGAGGTGAGGGGGACAATGCGATCACCACGGGCACAGCAACACGTCTTGGTTCAAAGTCGCTTTTTGTCGGTTGAGAGCGAGGCGAAATCGTGGCGGATGCGGGCTTAGAGATGCTGGGGTGGGCGTGCATAGCTGAGCTCCATGCGTGCTGCGTGGCGCGTACTGATGTGGCAAGTCGCGAGGCGGTCGCCGGATGAAAGGCCGAGGATTAAGAGCCGAGTGGGCGTGCGTCGCAGTAATGTACCTGTAGGCGAGTTGGAGCGGAACTGGGATCGCGACAGGTGCAACTAACTCTGCTGCGATGGGTCGCATGGCCGCAGCCTGCGCGACAAACGCCGTACAGCCGCACAATACTGTCCAGTGGCAGTGCGAGCGTATCGGCACTCGGAACCCAAGTACGAGCCAAGCTGTGGGTGGATGCTGACGTTCCCCGTCCCAGGTCTACAAATTATGCTCTACGACGAACGATGCTTCTCGTGACCTTGATCGGCGAGCAAACCATCCCAACAACAATGCCATCTGCAATCTGCCCACCGTCCCGCTATTATCCGGTGTCATGCCCATGTTCCGAAGCTGAAGCGCGATCCATCATCGCATCTACTCTGCAACGCATTCTCCTGCTGGTCGGTGTCTACGGTGCTGGTGATGACGTTATCCTGTTCGTGGCGACGGTTGTGATGGCGAGGGTATGCGTGTTGTGTGCTGTGCCGGATGGTGATGCGCGATTGTGGTGCATCGACTTACCTTGATGGATTTGGTGGATGACGGTGGAGAAGATCCAAAGCTGGGCTGCTGCGATATCAGCCAAGGCCTCGCATCCCTCGTCGGGCCTGGCCAGGCTCTGGACACGCAGAGGGTCAGCTGTTGCTCGGTTTGACGCGCGCAGACACGGATCAGGGCAGCCCAGCGCGGTGTTTGAGGGCAGGGCCCGAAAGCCACCAATTTCCAACCACACCGCTTCGACAGCTGTGGAGACGATACAGGCACTTCAACAGTGTCATTTTCTCGACATTCTGACACGTGACTCCATCAGAAGCTCGGCCGAGGTCGGAATGCACACTCCAGTGTTAGAGAGCCATCTTTCGACAACCAAACAACACCAAAATCCAGAAAAGCCATGCCGTACGAGAACCGTCTTGAACTTTGGCACACCGGTTGCCGCCGACCAATCTCGGCTCTCGACGGCCGCTCCGCACGACCGCTGCGATGCGTCCATGCATCACACCCAGCTTGCACGGCCTCGCGACTCGCAAGTCGAGCTAGACCAACACACACCCGCGCCTCCTCCACGCTTGCCTCTCTCACATGCGTACGACTGTGCACTCCTCACAACCTGGCTCTAGCTTTTCTCAATAGCATTGCGCAGTGTGCATGACGACGGCTTTCGGTCTAAACTTCCAAACAGCACGTCCCAGTGTCCGGACAAACTTAGATGGCCGAAAGGTCTGGCGATGAAACAACTCAAGAAGTGTCAGCGGATGTTCTTGTCGCGCAGCTGCTTTTGCGCCAAAGATTAATAGGATACTCACTTCCGAACTTCTCGTCGTAGCCTGGCGTGGTCCACTTGCCCTTCTTGACCATCTCGTCGACGGTGCGGCCGATCTCGGGGCGTGCGGCCACCACGTCGTCCACGCTGAGCTGGTTGAACGGTCGTGCCTCCTCAATGTTCTTGAGCGTCGCCTTGAGGTCCTTGAGCTCCGCCTGGATCTTGGATGCGGTAGCCTGCGCTTGCTCGACCTGGGTTGCGTAGAGGAGGGAGGATACAAAAGTCAGTATGTCGGTTCGGCAAAGGTGCACGGGCCCGGTTGGGGCGAATCAGTCCACGCAAGTCCATCGTCGCATCTGTCGAGCCGCATCGCAGGTCGAGTTGTACATCGCATAGTAGGCGGAGTTGTGAGTCGAAACGCAATCCTAGGATTCATCCATGTTGTCTTAGTCGGTGGAACACTCGCTGTGGACGGAGGTGAGGACGGCACGATTGCCAAGCCGCATCAACACAGCGCTGGTCCATCCGGCGGTCGGCAGCTTCGGCAAAAGTCTATGCGAGCAAGGGCGGCGATGGGGCGTGCTGGGGATCGATCGGTCTGACTTCAACGGTTGGCAGAGTGGCGGGGTTCGCAAGTCGCGCAACCCGGATTCAATGACAGCGCTCTCTTTTGCGTGTATAAACGTGCGAGCGTATCTGCACAGCACAGCAGCGGCGGTGCGGAGATGCCGAGAGCGACGTTGTGATGCGAGCAGTCGAGTCGGAGTGGGTTAGCGTCGGGGAGCTGTCGACTCGGGCGTGGCGATGCAGAATCGAGTCGATGCGCGATTGTGTCGGAAGATGCGATGCGGTGGAGCGTTTGGTGAATGCGATGCGATGCGGATACGATGCGGCGATACAGCGATGCGACGATGCGGCGTGCGAGGACCGAACAACAAATGTCGGAAAGAAAGGCAGATACGCACAGCCTTGGACTCGAAGGCGTCGATGGCCTTGAGCTGGGCCTGGACGTCGTAGGTGACGGGCTTGAAGTCGGCGAGGATCTTCTGCGCCTGCGACACGACGTCCTTGTTGCGGATGAGCTTGTTGTAGTGCGCAAAGTCCACGTCGGTCTTCTGCTGCTGCAGCTGGGCGAGCTGGCGCTTGGCGTCGTCCGCGCGCTTGCGGAACGCCGAGATCTGGGCGAGCGTGTTCTTGCCCAGTCCCAGGTTGGAGATCTTGGCAAGATCAGCAGCAGCAGCACGAGCAGCCATTGTGAATGATGTGTGTGTGGGCGGAAGAGGCGGGGAGAGAACAAAGGTAGATGGTGGTGGCGAGATGATCGTGACGGCGCGCTGCCTACAATTGCGACTGCGAAGGTTGAGAGCGACCAACTGTGCGTTGCTGTTCAACGCTTCGAAGCGACACTGGCCATCTGCCCCGTCCCTCTCTTGGCTGGCGACGAGTTTTGGCAGCCGTTCCAGCCTGGAAATTCCACCACCCTATCGCTTCCGACTGACGATCACTTTCGAGCTGCATTCACAGTGTTATATCGTTGTCTGATTGACAATTTGCAAATTTTGCCGCACGAGAAAGCTTGATTGGATGCGCGTCTGTGCGCACAAATTCCACTGTAACGGATGCGGAAGGCGGCCACTCCAGCTCGACCTCGAATGCGCAGCCAAGCCACGTTTCAATGCGGAGCCACACTGGCCAGCCCCTCATCCTCCAAAGCAATCTCGAAAGCAGCCCCGAGAGCAGCCTTGTTCTGTCTGTGTTGCCTTGAAGGCGCCCGCGTGTGCACATGCAACGAGTGAATGCTGGTGTAGGTGTGCATTTGGAGTTGAGCTGCCAAATGCGTGCATTGATTGTTCGTGCGGATTCTCGCCATTTCCGCATTTTCGACAGGTTGAGCTCGTGGCGGCGGCGGAGGAGGCGGCGGACCAACAAGCGAAGCGTGCCTTTTGAGCCGCGCCGAGTGTCAGTGCGCACTGTCCATCCCTTCTTGCCCTCTATCATCCCTCTTGGCAGCCACCATCGAATCCTCCGCTTCTGCAACCACCACTACCATCACCAACACCATCTCACAGCACGCGGCTCACCGCTGTTGACCACATAGGCTCCACCGCTTCCACCTCGAAAGAGCGCGTGCACCCATGTCGCTGCCTGCCAACTACACGGCGCTGCTCAACGAGCTCAGCCGCGACGTCGCTGCGTCTCGACCCGCCGATGCGCTCCAGTTCTGCGCCAACTGGTTCAACGCCAGGCTCGAGCAGCAGCGTCGCCAGCATCTCTCCGGCTCGTCCACCTCGGCATCCAATCTGGACAACTCCATAGGCCCTTCGGATCTCGACTTTGGCGGCGTGCCGCCTGGTCTCGCGTCGCCAACGCAGCGCGCCTCGATCTTCAACTCGGACCCATTTGCCTCGTCCAGCCGCTCCGCCACCGAGCCCGTGCCCATGGACGCTTCCCAGTCGCCCGAGTCCACCTACGCCGCACCACCGGCTGCTGGCTCGTCGGTGTTTAACGCGTCGTCGTCCGCCTCGGCACCCGCCGCTGCTGCTGCTGCCAACCTACCATCTTCGATCGCGTCGAGCGCCTCCACGCCGCTGATCCCGCCTACGTTCAACCTCGGTCGACGCACGTCCGTGTCGGCTGAGAGCATGGCTCCGTCCGGTGCAGGCGCCGAGCACGACGGCACGCCTCTGCCCAAGACGGTCATTCCCAAGTCTGAGGAGCACATGCAACGCATCCGCGGCTCGATCGGCAACAACCTGCTCTTCCGCAACCTCGAGCAGGATCAGTACCGCGACGTGCTGCTCGCCATGAAGGAGGTCAAGGTGGAAGCCAACGTGACCGTGATCGAGCAGGGCGCGCAGGGCGACTACTTTTACGTCGTCGAGTCCGGCACGCTGGACGTCTACGTGCGCGCGCCCACCCGCGTCGGCGGCTCGGATGGCGAGGCGGAGGCAGCAACGGCAGCGGGAGGCAGCTCGGCGCTGGGCGACAAAAAGGTGTCGTACGGTCCCGGCTCGTCGTTTGGCGAGCTGGCGCTGCTGTATGCGCAGCCGCGCGCCGCGACGGTGGTGTCGACGTCGGCGTGCACGCTGTGGGCGCTGGACCGCATCACGTTCCGCTCGATCCTGATGGAGACCAACTCGAGGCGCCGTGCGCTGTACGAAAAGTTCCTGATGGACGTGCCGCTGTTCGAGCGTCTGAGTGCGGCGGAACGCGCCAAGATCTCGGACAGCCTCGAGCTGCGCGAATACGCACCGGGCGAGGCGGTGATCACGCAGGGCGAACGCGGCTCCGAGTTCTTCATCATTGTGGACGGCGATGCCGAGGTGCGCAAGACCAAGCAGGCCGGGCGCGAGGAGGTGGTGGGCAAGCTCTCGCGTGGCGACTACTTTGGCGAGCTGGCGCTGCTCAACAATGCGCCGCGTGCTGCCACCGTGGCGGCGGCGGCTGCTGGGACCACCAAGCTGCGCGTGGTGACCATGTCGGAGCGCGCATTCACGAGGCTACTCGGCCCGCTCGCGGGCATTCTGGAGCGTCATGCCAAGGAGACCTACGGCGACTATTCGGGCAGCAGTGCTGGTGCGGTGACCACGACGGCACAGGCGGTGGGGGCATTCAGCATGTCGGATGCGGCTGACTCGAGCCTCGCGCATCCCATGGACTCGTCGGCCAAGCCGGGCCAAGGCGCGTGGTCGGCACCCAACCCGTTTGCTGCGGCCTAGACTCGCTCCTCTTTCCTCATTCCCCTCTTTCTCGCTCTCTCTCTTTGTCTTTTTGGTAGTCAATTTAGGATTGTGTGTATGCTGTTGCTTGCGAATGTGATTGCGACTGCGATTAAGATTGGAAATGGCGTGTGCCGGTGCGTGGGAGCGAGTGCGCGGACGGGACGGCAGCATCCGACACGGGATTTTGCCCAAAAAGAAGACGTCGACAACTGCAAGCCACCACGGAAGGGCGCCGAAAATCACACGCTTCCCAAGCCACCAATTCCACGCTGCAGCCACTGGAGCCTTGCGAGTGACAACGCATAAGCTTCCGCATTCCTGCCTGCTTGCTGAGTCGCAGTGGCGAGATGGTGAGCGGCAAGGCCGATATATAGCCCTGCGTTGTTCTCTAATCGCATCGGCTTGCAATGTCACCTTCCCATTCCCCAACCACTGTGTGACGAGAGCGAACATCGGAGATGCCGTTCCTCACGCTGCCGAGCGACGATGCGCAGCTGCGCTATGCGGACGATCCGATCGTGCTGCACTACCTCGTCTCGACGCCTGATTGCCGCACCTTTGCTGCTGCGCAGACGCACGCCTCGAAGCTCGCCGCATCGCTCAGCTCGTCTTCCAATCTGGCAGCTTCGGATGCGAAGCGCGAGGTCAAGCTCGATGCTCGCTATCCGATTGTGCTGTTCCTGCCCTCGGAGTGCTTCAGCGTAGCTCACCTCTTTGCCGACCAGCTGAGCGACTCGACGCTGTCGGCTCACTTTAACCTCGTTGCTGTCGACCCGCGTGGCCATGGTCTCACCCGCGAGGTGCCCATCCGCGACCCATCCACGCGCAAGTACGATCTGGACATCAAGGCCGCCGACGTGCTCGCCTTCATCCGCCTCCTCCTCTCACCCTACCAGCCCGCCAACGGAAAGGAGGGAGAGATCTGCTGGGCAAAGGGCATCCACATCCTCGCCTGCTCCATGTCCGGTCTCGTCGCCGCTCGAATGGCAGCACAGTGGCCCGACACTTTCACGTCGATCATGATCACATCCCCCATCCTCGAGCTTGAATCTCCGTTCATGGTGGAATCCTTCCAAGGCATCAAGGAGCTTCTCACCGAGTCGTGGCACCAGCAGCACTCGCAGCGTTCCCACGACGTCAGGCTGCCAGGCGAGGTGGTCCAGGGCTTCACCTTCCGCTGGGCGGGCAGCGAGACGATCCCGGCGCACATTGCCTCGTACCTCTCGCGAACGTGGCTCGAGCGACTTGTGCTGCACCATCAGGGACTCGAAGCCGCGAGGGACTGGTGGTTCGATCTGTACTGGCTGCGCAAACCCATGCCCGAGTCGGCCCGATGCGCCGTCCGCTGTGATCTTCTCGTAGTCGAAGGTGACCGCGACTTGCCGTACGATCGCAACGTGGCTGACGACATCGCCGCGCTCTTCCCGAATGCCGGCTCGGTCCACGTCCACAAGGTGCCCCGTGCCCCGTTCCTGCTCAGCGTCAAGCGACCCAGCCAGCTAACCGACGCCATCTGCAGCTTTTTGGGCGTCGAGTCCGACACCTCGGCATACAGCGAGGATGCGAGCATGGATGCGCTCATGGCGCTCGACGAGGACGAACGATTCGAGCTCGTCAAGGTGTATGCGCCGCAGCTTGTTCCCGACTCGGACTCGGATGCGGATTCGGACGACGATCAAGACGAGGAGCAGGCCGAGAGCGATACCGACCCGGAGGAGGCGTTCGACTCGCTCCACCCTCTACGCACCAAGCGCGCCGGTACACTGCATGCGAACAGAGCGCATGCGCAGCACACCTAGCGCCGCTACCGTCGCCGCCGTCTTCTGGCATGCGAATGCGATTTCCGTTCTGACTCTCAAACTGACTGCCTGACCGCCTGCCTGACCGCCTGCCTGTCTCTGTCTTGACGCAGGGTTTGGACCCTTGAGCGGGCGAGCGAGCCAGCTAGGTGAGAGGACCCTTACGGCGCAACCTGACAACAAAAGCGCGCTGAATACCAATGTTACGTCTCACACCGGCAACAAGACCGACGGTCGCGCGCTGCCAGCACATTGCGTCATGGATTACGTCATGTGCGCCTCGGACGACCATGCGGCTACAGCGGTGCGAGATGGATCCGCCGCCATCGCGATGGATGCATCCAACCATCCAGTCGGTGTGGGGATGGCCGCAAGCGAGACAGCCAGAGCCAAGGATCCAATCGGACTCTGCAGCGTCGATCCCGGACCCCGACACAATCGCCTCCCTCCGCGCTCCCACAGAATAGCGGTGAGATCCGGGAAGCCAGCACCGAGTTGGTGGTCCGTCGAGTGGGAAGACAAAGGTATGCCCGCTGCTGTGGTGTGTTGTCGATGTGCATGGCCTCGCGGAGATTAGAGCTGCTTTTTCTCTCTTTTTCTCGTTTTTCTCGCGCCGCCCGCCCGCCGCCGCTTCGAAAAAGGCAATTTTCCCACAGCACAGCACAGCGGAGCACAGCACAGCGCGGCACGGCGTGGCAGCATCACTGCACAGCCAAAAGGCGCAGCAACGCGCAGTCGCGGAATTTCAGGAATAGGAACCAATTTTCGCCCGCGCATCGAGCCGATGCTCCTGGAAAATTGGGCACCTCGACGACAGCGCGCAAAGCTGCATTGTTTCCACCACCATCGCCGCCGCTATCCGCAGCCAGCCTCGCCAGCCCGCCAGCTCGCCAACACCACCACCAACACCCTCGGCCGCCTCTCCTTCCCTCGTCATACCTTCGTCATCACCACCACCGTACCACCCATCCTACTCTGGACCCTCGTTTCCACTTTCCACATCTGGGCCGTCGCCATGTCAGAAACAGGTAAGTCTCGTCACAACCACCACCACCACCACCATCCCAACTTCGCATCCATGCTCACCATCCTCTCGCCCATCTCACAAGCAGCAACCGCCACACGGCCCCCGGCAAAGCCTCTGCGCAACGCATCGCCCGCACGCTCCACCGCAAAACATCATCTCGAACCCAACCCGTTCGAAAAGTCGTTCAGCTCGGGCCCCACCTCGTCCGAATCCATCGACCGTCGCTCCGACCTAAAGAGCGAGTCCAAGTCCAGCCTCAGCACCCCGCCCCTCAGCACACGTCCAGGCGCCGCCTATCGCGACCGCACCTTCTCCAAGTCCCAGACCTCCCCCTCCACCACCAACAACGACGCCGCATCCACCCCCAAGCCGCTCCTCCCACCCGTCGCTTCCATCACCTCGCCCGCAGGCGAGTCCAACGCCTATCCTTGGTCCGCAGGTCTCACCAGCTCGCTTCGTTCCGGCCCACTCTCGCCCGCCATGCTTGCAGGTCCGCAGAGCTCCCACTTTGACCCCAACTCCTTCCGCACCGGATTCACCCCGGACCTCTCCAACTTCAAAACCGGTCTCACCCCTCTCAGCGGCGGCATGTCTTTCCCACCACCTTCGCCGAATACCGCCGCCTTCCTCGCTGCCATGGTCAACAACACCTCTGCACCATCCACCTCGGCAGCCGCCATCACCCCCAACACGCTCAATGCGCTCACCAACGCAGCCGCCTCCGCCACAGGCTCCATAGACCCCAACGCTCCCAACGCGCCCACCGCACCCGGCGCAGCGCTGTCCACCCAGCCACAGAACTTTGCAGGCAAGCCCTCGGACGCCCACAACGCCTTTGACCTCGCATTCAGCCGCTCCTTCCCCAACGACCGCGCAGCCGCAGAGGCCAAAGCCGGCTCCAAGCTCAAGGCGCAGGTCAAGGCGAGCGACTCGGACCGCAGCCTCTCGCAGAGCATCAGTCCGCAGATGGTGCAAAAGCCTCTCGACGCAGTGCCGGGCGACCAGCAGAACGCCGCCTCGGGTCTGTTCTTGCTCAGCCGCGCACACCAGGAGATGGCAAAGCGCGACGGCGCAGCAGCCGCGTCCACCTCGCTCTACGAGTCCAAGCCCGCCGCCGCCGCAGCGTCAAAGAAGGGCGCCAAGGGGAAAGGCGAGGATGCCAAGCCGGCCAACAACAAGCGCAAAAAGTCCAACTCGACCGAGGAATCCGTCGCACCCGCCGCCGCCTCGTCGTCCTCGTCCGCCTCGATCGGCGCGCCACCTGCCAAGACGGTCAAGACGGCCAAGGGCGGCAAGAAGGCGGCGGCCTCGTCTTCGAGCATGAAGGACTTTGGACCGCCCGACGACGACGATGAGGAGCACTGGGACAGCGACGACGACGGCAAGGGCGAAAAGGGGCAGGACGAGAAGCGCAAGAACTTCCTCGAGCGCAATCGTCAGGCGGCGCTCAAGTGTCGCCAGCGCAAGAAGGCGTGGCTGGCCTCGTTGCAGGCCAAGGTGGAGTATCTGCAGAACGACAATGAGAATCTGCAGAATACGGTGGGTGCGCTTCGCAACGAGAACATGTTCCTCAAGAGTCAGTTGGTGCAGGCTACGGGCGGAGCGCCGTTGCCGATGATGCCGATGATGCCTATGGCGCCGCCACCGCCGCATGGGGTGGAGCATATGCAGATGATGCCTCATCCGGCGTACATGCATCCGGGCGCTTCGGGCCCACCCATGTCGCAGGCGCAGGCGGCGTTTGTCCCACCAGCTCAGGTGCATGTACCGCGCGCCGGGATGGCACCAGGGTTCGAGGTGCAGCGACAGCGACAGCGCACCGATGGCGACCAGGATGCGGGTGCCAAGCACGAACGCGAGTGGAGTAACGCCTCGGACGTGTCCAAGCAGCAATCCGGTCCGGCTGCCACCATCAAGGTGTGACGCCCCACGACGCTTTTTTCTGTATGATATCCCCTCCTTTTTCCACCTTAACCCCCAGCCTCGGTGTATAGTATGCAAGATGACATTTGTATTTCGCATGCATGGTGGGTGTGGCGCTTGGATGTCGCGGACGGGAGTGTAGTTTTCTTTGGGTTGGAGTTTGCGGTTCGGGAGCGGAAGGGCGAAGCGTGCGGCAAACACGCACACGCTCGAGGCAGCAGCAGTGGCGGAGGCGTTGAGCGGGATAGCTTTTGAACTTTGCGTTTGGCGTGTGGGGCTGCGGGAGGGTGCTCGACTAGGCTCTTGGATTCGCATGCGAGGGCGGGTGACACTTCGGCGGGGATGCGGATTGCAACGAGTGGCTGGGCGGTGCAAGTTGCGATGCACGTTCGAGTTCACGGTGTGGCAGCGGGCCCCGGCGCAACACGGAGGCTTGAAGAGGGGGAGTGCGGGATGCCAGCAGCGGGGACGGTGGCGGGGTGAGCGGGATACAGGGCGAGATAGAAGCCTCCGCGCAGCTGTCAATATCACACCTGTATGCGACTGCGATCGGGGATGCAATGTCGGAGGGCTGTACTGCACAACAAGTGGTTCTCGGACGTTTGGCGCGAGTCACGGCGGGGAGGCTCTCAATCGACCTCGCCAAGCTGTGCCTTCGGTGGTGCACGGCGAGGCTTCGTGCACTACAGAGGTCAAGAGGCGAGTGAGGGTTGTCGGCGTCATGTTTTGCTGCAAGGGTGAGACTCTGCGGCTTGAAGTTGAGCGTGCGGATCCAGCGGTGCCTACCAAGTAGCGCGGATGAGCGGGCGGAGTCGGTCGTTGTTGTCGTCGTCATTACTGTAAACTGTGCGGAAAGAAGCGCGAGCGGGTCATGTTGACCTCCGGTAGCCGCACCCGATATTCGATATCAGCCCCATCGTCAACGAGTCAGGAGGACTAGATACGTCTCTCGCCGTGACGACCTCTAGGATTCGTCTCGCTTTCTGTGCTCGATTCGGCATTCTTGGTGCGTGTGCAGCCCGAACAAAAGTATCGCGACGACACTCAGGCGCTCGACGCACGTTCCTCTTGCTCGTACCTCCTTCACTTGGTCCGTTGGTCTCGCTCGCACCCGCGCACACCATATGTATCTCGAACTCTAATCCACTCTTACCATTCGCTCCCGCCGTATGAAAACGACAGACTCCTTGGCACGGATCCCGTGCGCCAGAGGACCGCATTCTTTCATATCTTTGTCTTCCCTCGCTCGGTTCTCGCCTTGCTCAGATCCCACTCGGCCGCTTTGCTCATCCAGGTTGTGTGGCTAGCCGCATTGTCCGCCAAAGGTACATGTGGACAAACGCTGCGTGGATGAGCGTGATACGGCGAGTTCTTGATCTCTATCCCCCCGCGCGTTCGCCTCCTTTCGCCACCCGACCACTCTCCGTCGGCGACAGTTGTCCAGCATGGCTCCCAAGGCCGACTCGATGGACAAGACCGACATGGGCGTGAGGATGAGCGGAAAGCATGCTCGGTCAGCTTCCCTTTCCAGCGATTTCTACGAGCCGTCTCGCGCCCGACGTCGCCAGCCCGACCTGAGCAATAACACTTTAACGTCGCCGACGCCAGAGGTGAACAATCCGGTGGCTGCCGCCGCCTCAACGACCGCTGCACCGCCCAACAATCCTCCAGTCGCGGCTGGCAGGCCCGACATGAATCAGATCAAACCAGTCACCTCGACGAAACACCTCTGGCCTGTCCCGCCCACGCATCCTTTCGACTTTGCCGAGTTGCCCGACCCTTCCGCACAGCTACCCCTGACTCCCGGTTCTCGACGATGGCGTTTCCACGCCCGTCCTCCTCGCAACCCGGGTGAGCACGCCATGTGTCGCGTCCAGATCATGAACACGTTCGAGGCTTCCATCCCTGACATTCGCGTCCAGGAGCTCAAGATTGGGTTCATCACCGTCCCGCACGCAGGAAGGCATGTCGAGATTGTCTTTCCCGACGCCAGACAGTACCATGCCGCCGCCTCGGCTGTACGGAAATGGTACTCACAGCCCATGGATCTCGTTCAGAGTGCAGAGCCGCTGGACAAAGATCAAGCGGTGATGCGAATCAACCGTCTTCGCAGCATCACCGACCTCAAGAGCTTCTTCGGCGCGCTTCGCAGGCAGCTGCAGCCTTTCGTCGAGATCACCGACTTTTACGCCAACTCCACGAGCTTCCAATGGAAAGGTCCTGACGCCCCGCATGCTAACCTAGCGCTTCTTCCCAACAAAGTCTTCAGCGGTACGGTCTCCATCCTCTTCAGGTACCGCGCGCGGTACAGCGCCAGAGATCTGCCCGGTTTCATCAAGTACGACCTCTACGACTACCACCTGCACTTTCTTGGCCGCGGTGACAGGTGCGGTTTCTGCAAATCGAGAGCCCGCGAGCAGCACACGCACGCCGAATGCACCTTCCGGCCGTGCGAACACTGCGGCCTTCGTGGCCACGTCAGCAACGACTGCCGCGAGCGCCCGGCCGCAAGATGACGGCGCAGACTGCAAACCTCTCGATTACACTAGCGTTCTCGTGCATACACATTTTCACACGAGCAACACCGTGAGCAAGGATCGATAGTACGGACTAGGACATGTGCGATGCTGCTCGACTACCCTTGACGATGCCAATCAGTACCTTGAGACCAAGGGCCTAACGCATATCCGCCATTCCTCACCCATCCGGGACGGACGCTGGAGCGGCCAGCAGGGGTCAATGCGTAGAAAGCGAGCTGGGTCGAAGTGATTGCCGGTGTGCCGATCTGCGGTGGACGAATGTTGCGAGGGCAAGCTGATCTGAAATGCCCCTGTGCGCCGCAATCGGTACACTTGATCTTGGGACACTTGTCGGTGGTGTGACGCTTGTCGATGTTGTAAATCGTGCTGCTGCATCGATGGCAGTAGGGAAAGCGGTTGATGAATCCGAGAGTGTACTCGGTCGAAAGCGAGCAGCCTGGAAGCGAACCTGGCCAACGATGAGCAGCTCGAACGGCCTCGATTTTGTTTCCGTCAAGATCGAACACCTCGACGACCAAGCAGACGCGGCCGGTGAAGGCAAACTTTCCCTTCACCGACTCCGACTTTACCGCCCAGACGTCGCATACAACCGAGCGTGTCTTGGACGCCGGATCCACGAGCGCGTTGAACGTCGCCTGCGCCTCGCGGGCAAACTTGTCAAGCGCGAAGGGGTAAAGACCATGCACCTCGACAACAGTCACGTTCGCCGGCAAGTCTGGTCTCAGGAAGAACGGCGGTCTAAAAGGTTTACGGTCGAACTTCCACCTGGAGACGATGCGCTCGCCCACTTGCGCAGGGCTAGGCGTGTCACCCCGGGGGTATATATCGACGTAGCGATCAAATGCTTGCCCAAATGCATGGGTCGGAAAGACGACGGTGCACGGCTCGACATTGGGCCACTCCCTTATGTACTTCATCAACAGCGTGTGTCGAAGCAGGTCTTGCTTGTCGGCTCGGCGAGACACTCCATCAGGAAGACGAATACGCACCGCACCTTCATGAATGACCATCCCTCGAGCGCTCAAGACACTCGTAACCTCGGTCCAAGAATACTTGGGCTTGAAGTTTCCCTGTTCGTCTCTGCACTCGACAAACACAGGCTTACCATCGGCATCCACTGTGTTGTCGGTGCAGCGAGCGTGGCTGTAGAGCAGCTCTCCAATGGGTTCAGACTTCATTACAAGCGAGAGCTGCGAGAATAGTTGATGTCGGTACGGACGGCGGTGTGTGCGAGATGGCGAGCTGGTCGAGCGGGGGTACCCTTTATAGTAAGCGTAATGTGATCTTACGAAGATCGCGGGCCGAGAGCAACTATCATGCGCCAAGGAGACGCAACGGTGGCGGAGGGCACCACCGATGTCCGAGGGATGAGGTGGCACAGTGCGCCGATTTCTCAGTGCGGAGAACCGAGAAGGGCCCACCAGCCACGGCATCGAGCGAAATGAACTCAAGTGGGCTGTGGCTACGATCAGTGGCTCATACGAGTCGATGTTTTCTGGTACGCTGATCACTGGTCGCACTCGTAACCAAAAAGTAAGAAGGCCGCACCACAGGCGGCCATGATGGCGTTCTGAAGGGCTGATCGTTTCGCACACTCTGTCGAGAACAACAATGATATTGTTTTTCTGAGCGCGTGGGTCTTCAAGACTATCGCGACCTTTCGAGAGCGGAATGAAGTGAAACAAATACTGGCAATGGTCATGGTCGACCGCCGAGACGAGGAGATGAAGTGTCCCACCCGTGGTGGCACAGACGCCTCTCATCCGTGTGCTCGAGTCAATTGGCCAAGAAAGACGACGAGCTCGGCCCCGAAACGGCGAAGGTGGACACGCCGCCGCGATATCGACCTTCATTTACGCGCGAACACATAGCGCAGCTGGACCGGCTCTCAAGACTGCATCGATTGTCTGGCTTGCATGATCAATCGGGCGAAAGCAGTCGTCGAAGATATGAGATCGATTCGCAGATTCATGTACAAGCGCTGTGTTCAGGCTCGGCCTCATTCGTGTGCAAAGCTCGGGCGGTACAAGGGCTTGCGAGTTTCCGAGTGCGGGGGGACATCTGATCCAAGGACAGCCTCCGATCTTCCGGACCTAGCGTCGGCTGCGTGCATTGCTGGCAAATCCGGCTTGGCCGTACATTGTCCGATGATCCGTCGACCTGAGATCCACTCCACATCTGTCATACGATGTCAACGTCAGCCACGAGCGACCACGAGCTTTCCATTCGTCCCCACACACATGGTTTTGCGGGGTGAAGGACATCGGTCAAGTCGGTGTAGGCAACCAAGATTTCGCTTGGACTGCACGAGAGAGTTAGAGAATTTCAGGGTCCGACAACTTTCCCCCACCCCTCGCCCAATTTCCTTTTTCCCTTCTGCCTCTCCCACAGCCGCTACCACCAGCAGGCGCCATGTGGGAGAGCGCAGTAACCGAGCTTGGTCGGCGCTGAAGTGCAGCTGTGACGCGTCGGCGACCTCTTCCACCGATAACCGTCCCTCCGACTTCAGACGATCACCCGACCTTGCACCAATCTTCCGCTCGTCGGAAGATGGAAGCCTCCCCCACCTTCTCCTCCGTCGGTCGCACCCTTGCTTGCCGAGCTTGCCGAGACTGGAGCATGCAGCTATTCGAGAGAGCGGCAGCTTGGACCCCACGCTGCGATTAATTCGTCCAATTTCATTTTCCGGAGAAGTGCGCAGTGGGTTGGCTTCGGGGCCCCACGTCTCTGACAGCAGATTTTTTTTTTAATTACCATTCTCGGCAAAACCACGAGGGGTGTGCTACCGCCTGCCTTCTCCTCGTCCTCCATCCTCGTGGCGGTGATCGTCCGAGGGACCTTTGAGAAAGATATATACTGCCTTCTCGCTTGCAGAGCCTCACCAAGTCCCCACCACATCCCAAGTCCTCATTATACAGGCCAGCAAACATGAAGCCCTTCTCCGGACCCTACGAGGGATTGTATCGCCGCATGGGCCCGCGTGCTCTACAGAACGCCATCATGGCCGCCTGCGGTGCGGCCTTCTTACTTTTCGGTTATGATCAAGGTGTGATCAGCGGGTTGCTGACCGGAGAAACGTTCGAGAGACAGTTCCCCAAGATGTCTGTCGACCCGCAGCTTCAAGGTCTTGTTGTGGCGATCTACGAAATCGGATGCTTCCTCGGCGCGCTCCTCACGTTTGTCATGGGCGAGCGATTCGGCCGCCGCCGCATGATCATGTTCGGCATGGTCGTTTTGTCCATCGGCGCTGCGATCCAGACCGCTTCTTACGGCGTGCCCGAGCTGATTGTCGGTCGTATCATCGCCGGTATCGGAAACGGCTTTTCGACTGCCACCGTCCCGGTCTACCACTCCGAAACCTCCAAGGCTCAAAATCGTGGCCGCGCCGTGTGCATCGAGCTGGCTATCAATATCGCAGGTGTCTGCAGTGCCTACTGGCTCGACTACGGCATGTCTTTCGTCAAGACGAGCACAGTCCAGTGGCGATTCCCTCTCTCGTTTCAGATCGTTTTCGCAATCATCACCTTTTTGATGATGGCATTCCTGCCGGAGTCGCCGCGATGGCTCGTGGCTCAGGGCCGCGAGGCCGAGGCTATGGACGTGCTTCAAAGACTCGACATCTCGACTCTGCCCAACTCCAAGAACGTAGCTATGCTCAACGCTGAGCAGGAATTCCAAGTCATCAAGGAGACCATCGAAGAGGAGCGCAAGCTCGCCAACGGCAAGCCTGTCTGGAAGGACATTCTGACCAACGGCAAGGAGCGTCACTTCCAGCGTGCCGTCCTCGGCTTTGGAATCCAGTTCATGCAGCAGGTAAGCCGCAGAAAAGTAGACAAAGAAAAAAAAGAAAAAGAAAACAAATCGCGGCCCGCTGCACACTCTTTTTCTTTTTTCTTTTTTCTTTTTTCTTTTTTCTTTTTCTTTTTCTCTCGTACTGACACCATCTCAATCTTTTCGCCATTCCGCCTTCTTCTCATCGATTCTCTGGCCAAAAAGCTCTCAGGAATCAACTTAATCACGTACTATGCCCCGGTGATCTTCCAGAAGAGCGTGGGACTGTCTAGATCCACATCTTTGCTTCTTGCCGGCTTTAACGGACTGGCGTACTTCGTCTCGTCGCTTGTACCCATCCCGTTGATCGAGCGAGTCGGTCGCCGCCCTCTCATGCTCATCGGTGTTGGCGGACAGGCCGCATGTATGGCTATCCTCGCCGCCATGACAGTGACGATCGGAGACAAGACCAAAGGCATTGTCGCGACCGCGATGCTCTTCCTCTTCAACTTCTTCTTCTCGGTTGGATCGCTCGCCATTCCTTGGCTCTACCCGGCAGAGATCAACAGCACGCGGACCCGAATGCATGGTGCAGCAATCGCAACAGGATCAAACTGGATCTTCACCTTCCTGGTGGTCATGATCACTCCCATTTGCGTCCAGAACCTCGGCTACAAGACATACGTGATGTTCGCCATCTTCAACTTCAGCTTCATCTTCCTCACGTACTTCTACTACCCGGAAACCAAGGGGCTTCAGCTCGAGGCGGTCAACGAGCTCTTCGAAGACACGCAGCGATGGGCGATTGGACCGGTCAACACCAAAAAGTACATCGATGCTGTCAAGACGCACGTGGACGACTCGCCCGGCTACCTCGGCACGCCCCAGGACGAAAAGTCGGACATCATGGAAAAGACCTCGAGCGCTTGATCCAACCTCTCTCTAGCTGTAGCCCCTTTCCTTCCTTTCTGTCGTCAAGGTCAAAATCTCAATGCGATACGGTTGCTACTTTGCTCGATCTTGAAAAGTGCGCAAGGCGAGCATGAAAGCATGAGGGGACGCAGGGTGCCATGACGCGCGTTTTAATTACTCCAATAAATGGAAACTCGGAATTCAATGCGGCTTTGACGCGGGCACTGGCTCCTTCGCCACAGGAATGCACACACGTTGCTGGAGCTCGTCGCAGCAGGGACATCGGGATGGCGAGCCTATGCCTTGTCGTCATGCGAGACTTTGTACGACAGCGCGGGTGGTACAAGATGGTCACTCCGGGGAGGGGGGGGAAATGCGGAGATGTAAATTAGTATTTCCAAAACCATTTTCCGATGTCAGCTAAAATGACCGCCAAAAATGACAGCCGAAAATGACAGGCGGTGTGGGGGTCTGTGCGACCTGACACAATCCAAATCCCGCTCGGCAGAAATTAGTGCGGAAAGTGCGGAAAGCGCTCTGCCGCTCCCGCACCCCATCGAGCGAGGACCCACAACGGCCCCACATGAAAGCAGAGCGGAGCGTTGCCGCAAACAGCACCCGCTCGGCTCGGCTCGGCTCGCTTCCACTTTCGTTGGCCGAGACTTGGACCCCCTCGTGGTGGGTGTCTTTTTGCTTCCGCACATCATCTGGGCTCGCACTTCTCTCTGTCCCTTCGATACCGTGCTCACTATGGCGATGCACGCTCATTCGAAGTTGCGGACATGACTCGCGCAATCGACGCTGACGCCATGTCGGATTCGGCGCCTTCGTCGTCGTCGGACGAGGCGGACATCCACACGCTCGCCAACATCGCAACCGCTCGATGGCAGCACCACCATGCTCATCGACGTTCGCCAGCACTCCAAACACACAGAGACGTAGCCCGCAGCGCCGACAACCATGGGGCGCTGGATGTAGACGCTTCGTCGAGCTCGGCGGCGGCGACGGCTCGAGCGTCCGCACCGAGTCGACACGATCGTCGCGCATCCAAGGCGTGCCAGGCATGTCGCGCGCGCAAGACAAGATGCGATGCACAGCAACCAAAGTGCTCCTACTGCCGCAAGCACGACATCGACTGCCACTACGTCGCTGGCGACCTCCGCAAGCAACGTCCCTCCAAGCGAAGGCGCTCCTCGATGCAGCCTGACCATACCCTGGACGAGTCGGTCCCATCACCACCACCACCGCCGCCAGCGCATCGCGCCTCCCCTCAAGAACGTGCAGAACACGTAGGACATACAGAGCAACAGTCGCGAGCTGCTGTTCGCAATGATTGGGCGCATCACTCGCATCCCCCACATGCGCACGTCCCGCATGCCTCGTCGGCAGCTTCCTACACACCATCCATGGGCGCTGCCTACGCGGCCTCTTCCCATCCAGCTTCGTCGTCTCACGACGCCCACTCGGTCGCTTCGTCGCACTCGAGCGCATGGCCTGCCATTCCGTCCGCCTCGGTCGTGACCTCAATGCCCGCCGCCGCCGCCGATGACGTCCAGTTCCTTCCCAACGATCTCATCGAGGCTCTTTCCGGCAAAGTGGCGTGGTTCGACGAGCTCGAACGTCAGTCGGCCACCTCTACCACCGAAGCACCATGCTTTCACGACACAAACACCGCGCACAATATCTGGTCTACCGCATCCGACGTGGCTGCCTTTGACCCCATGCTCGCCGACCTGCTTCACCAAGCCGCACCGTCGGGTAGTGCGGCGCCCGCGGGAAAGGACCGCATCATCCAGCTGCACTACTTTCGCTCCTTCACCGGCGCCACTGCGGTCACGCAGGGGCTCAAGAAGATCAGCGTCCGTATTCGCGTCCCCGCCGAGCTCGAGTCGATGCTCATCGAGGCTCAGAACCGAACCAACTTGTTCGACCCAGCCGCTTCCGGGCTCGATCCACAGACGCTCAACCTGCATTCCTTGCTCGGCACATCGCGCTTCATGCCCTCGCCCAATCCTGCCGCTGCGTCCATCAGCGCCGCCCACCGAACGGCTTCTTCTGCAATGCACGAGGCTCATACGCCTTCCGCCCTTTCGTCCGCAGCGTATGCCGAGGACCTGCCCGAGGCCCCTCTGCGCGATCTGCTCATCGCGCGCTTTTTCTTGCGTCTAGCAGACCACTTTCCCTTCCTCAGCCGATCCACCCTCGAGGCGCAGCTGGCACGCGGCAGCCAGGTGAATCCGGCGCTCATCAACGCCATGTGTGCCCTTGCCGCGCGATTCGTCGAGCCGTACGAGACCACGATGCTATCGCCCGCTGCCGCTGGTACAGGCGGCTCGGTCAATGCTTCCAACGACCCCGACGCCACTGCCGACTTAGTGTTCGGTTCGGCCAAACCGCACTCGCGCGGACTGCGCTTTGCCGAGCGCGCGAAATCGTACATGATGTCGTCCATCACGCTGCCGTCGGTGACCACAGTGGCGACACTGGTGCTGCTAGCGTGGCACGAGTTTGGCGTCAACTCGGATTCCGGGCTGTGGATGTTTGCCGGCATGGCCATCCGCATGTCCATCGACCTCGGTCTGCATCGTCGAGCCAAGAACAACTGGTTCACCGCCGCACCACGTGCAGACGCAGGCGACCTCATCCAACCCCAACCGCTCTTCTGGTGCGTCTTCATCCTCGACCGCACGCTCTCCATCGGCACCGGTCGGCCTACCAGCCTCAAAGACCAGGAGATCACGCTCGACTATCCGCGTGTCGTCCTGCCCGTCCACCCCGCGCGCAAAGAGACCAGCGAGGGTGCAAGCGAGTCGACGCGCTCGAGTCGTAGCTCATCGTCAACGCGGCCGTCGGTGTTTGGTCATCTCACGCGGCTCATGCAGAAGGCAGGCGCCCTGGCCGAGATCGCCAACAACCTGGGCGAGGACGACGATCCACACCCGCTCGAGGAGCTCGACAAGCTCGAGGCAGACATGATTGGCGACTACGACGCGCTACCGGCAAGCCTGATGCTGGGCGAAGACCAACTGCGCACCTCGAGCGAGCCGCGCTGTTTGCTCTCGCTGCATCTGTGGTTCCACAACCTGCTCATGCTCATGAACCGGCTTCCGCTCAGTCGATTGCGAGCCAAGCCGGTGGCGTCCGACGAGAGCCGCGAGATCGTGCGCCATGCATCGCAGCAGATCCGCAACGCCGTGCTGTACGCCAACGCCGTCGACCCCATGATCCACCTCGGCTGTCCTTTTACCAACCAGGCCTTTTGCCTCGCCGGCGGCTTCGAAGCCAGCATGGCCGCCACGCTGCAGAGGCACGAACAGCTTGCCTCCACCACCGCAGCCGCAGGCAGACGCAGCGGCAACAGCAGTGGCAGAGCTAGTCCGGCGCCTCGATCGCTCGCTACGCTGCGTGCACGGCTGCGTGACGATGCAGCCAAGGGCGCAAGGTCGTTGTTTGTCCAGTCGCACCTCGAGGCATATCAGCGCTGCGTCGATGCGCTCGACAAGCTCACCGAGACATGGCTCGGCGTCACGTGGATCGCCAATGCACTCAAGGCGCGCAAGACTGAGGAGACGCACGACGCCGCGCCTACCGGCAGCGCCAGTGCGGGCGGATCAGCGGCCGGAGAGACGATGCTCTCGCTCTCGGAACTCAAGGTACTTCTGCGCCTGGCCGCCTCCACTGTCTCTTCGACCGAGCAGCCCATGTCGATTCTCGAGGACTCGTCGAATGCCGCTTCGGGTTCGACCTCGGGCTCGTCCAACTCGGCGCCCAGCTGGACCTCGCCACCCACGCAGCCAGGCAAACCAACCACAGCCACCGCGGCGAACCACTCTCTACGCCCGCCAATCTCGCGTCCGGCCAGCACAGCCTTCGTCGCGCCTGGATACCCCACGACATCCCACGCGGCGGCCTTCGAGCATAGCGTCGGTGCGACCTCGATGCCGCAGCATGGTGCGCTGGTCGAGATCAGCGACATCAGCCATCCCGACGACCTTTCGCACTTTCTCCCCTTTCTCTCGCGCCCGCTTCCGTAACTCGTCTCGCTCAATTTTAGACGACAAAAAGTAATGGGATTCATATAAGACACAAGGATAGAGTTAGTGGCCTTTGGCGTAGCCCAGGAGGAGTTCGGCAAACTCTCCGATGCGCGGGAGGACAAGGGTGCCGTTGCTTGTGAGCGATTGGGCGTGTTGGTGGATCTTGGCAGCGATATTGGACGGGTGGAATCCGAACATCTCGAACAGCTGTTGCTGCGGGCCACTGTGGCCGAAGGTATGCATGGAGAGCGAAGCGGCCGTGTATCTTGGCCATGGGAGCGAAGCCCAAGCTTCTACGGCCACCGAGAGTTGCGTAGGCGGGATCACCGAGTGGCGGTACTCGGCAGGCTGTGCGTCGAAGAGCGTCATACACGGCATGGACACTACGTTGACCGTGTATGACTGTGTGAGCTGGCCCGAAGCGAGGATGTTGGCCGCTTCGATGGCGAGCGAGACTTCGCTGCCCGTAGCCACGAGGGTGAGCGGCGTTGCATCTGCCCCCGCCTCGGCCGTGTGCACAGTGTAACCTCCGCGACGCACCGCCTCTCTGTCCGAGCCGGGGAGAAGGGGCAGCGCGTGTCTGCTGAGCGACAAGATCGACGGCGTCTGGTTAGCCTCGAGCGCCAACGTCCACGCGCCCATGACCTCCTCGGCATCCGCAGGGCGCATGAACTGCACATTCGGCACTGCCCTGAAGAACGATGCGAGTCCCACCGGCTGGTGCGTAGGCCCATCTTCTCCGATTCCGATCGAGTCGTGCGTGGCAATACCGATCAGCCTGAGCTTCTGCAGTGCCGACATGCGGATGGCGGGTGCGGCGTAGAGGAAGAACATGAAGAACGTCGAGATGACGGGCACAAAGCCATGGCTCGAGTAGCCAGCCAGTCCGTTGGCAATCGCCGCCATGGCGTGTTCGCGAATGCCGTATCGAATCTGGCGTCCGCCAAAGTTGCCTCCGAGCTGCGGCTTTTGCGGGCTCTGAAACTCGACCATGTCCTTCCAGCTGACGAAGGTCGAGTCGAGCAGATCGGCGCTACCCACCATGAACTGCGGGAAGCGAGGTGCCAAAGCCTGCACTACAATGCCGGAAGCCTTGCGCGTAGGCATGGCGCCACTCGGCAACTCGCTCTTGGCCGGAAGCATCTGGGTCCACTCCTTGGGCAGACCGCCCACGAGCTCGTCGCAATCGCCGTGAGTGTTACGCTGTTGGAACTGGCGCGCGAGTTCGGGGAAGGCCTTGGTGTATTCTGCAAACGTAGCATTCCACCTCGCCTGGAGCTGATCGCCCTTGGTTTTGGCGCTGGCAAACGTGTCGTACGTCTGCTTGGAGAGGTGAAACTTTTGCTCCTCGGCATAGCCAAACGTGCGCTTGACGTGCTTGACATCGTCCTCGCCCAGTGCAGCTCCATGGACAGGGTTGGTGTCCTGCTTCTTGGATCCGTAACCGATGATCGTGTTGATCTGAACACACGTCGGCTTGCCGTTGCGCATCTTCTTGGCCTGCTCGAGCGCATTCACAATAGCCACGACGTCGGTGGATCCATTGTCGACCTGGAGGACGTTCCAGCCCATACTCCTAAGCTTGGCAGGGTGGTCTTCGGAGGCATAGCTGTCGATGTTGCCGTCGACGGTGATCTTGTTGCAGTCGTACACAAGAACCAGATTGTCTAAGCCCAGATGGCCTGCGAGCGAAAGCGCCTCTACACCCACGCCCTCTGCTATGCACCCATCGCCGGTAAAGCACCACACCGTGTTGGCGACGATCTCGAAGCCCGGCTTGTTGTAGTGGGCGGCCATGTGTTTGGAGCCCATGGCGAGACCGACGGCATTGGCGATGCCCTGGCCGAGCGGACCCGTGGTGACCTCGATTCCGTTCTCGGGGTCGATCTCGGGATGGCCCGCGGCGAGGCTGGTCTCAAAGTCGGTCGAGTGGTATCGCTTGAGCATGTCCATGGTCCATGCCTTGTATCCGGAAAGATGGAGGTAGATGTACTGGAGCAGACACGCATGGCCTGCCGAGAGCACGAAACGGTCCCGGTCGGCCCACGTTCCGTCGGCCGGGTTGAAGCGCATCACGCTACCCCAGAGCGCCATGCCGATCGAAGCTGCTCCCATGGCCGTGCCCGGATGGCCGCCGTTGAACTGTTGGACGAGGTCGGCGGCCAGGCATCGTATCTCGCGCAGCACCGACTCATTCTGCTCGGCCGTGTTGGCGGCAATGCCCGCGACAGCGAGCTGCTTGGTGGGCACCGGCGCGGAAGCCGGCTCGGTGGAGCCGGAAAGAGTTGCTGCAGGTGCCATTGTTACGAAGAACAGGGTGGTGGAGGTGTTCGCCTGGGTATTTGATCAACAGAGTGGTGCTGATTGAGCTCAGCACTGGCTTTTATCGTGTTGCGACTTGATGCGGGGACCGCTTCTGGCAAGTGCAGAGAGCGTTGCGAGCGAGTGTCGGTGGGAGATGTGGAGTTGCAGCCTTGAGTTGCAGCCTTGCTTGATGGGACGGAGCGGAAGGTGGGGGAGGGTCACGGTTATAAGCCGCCGAGCCTCTCCCTCCCACCTCGAGGAGGCGGGATCTGCCGCACGCTAGTTCATACAGCGGTCCAGGGAGTCGGCGTCCAAGCTTGGAGCGGATGCGGAAGGGTGGCGGCGTGGCGTCGAGCGGGCAAGCTGGCTGCGGCCTCGGACGATTGTGGGAGAGGGGTGCGCAGGGTGGTCATGGGAGCGGATCGTTTGCAAAGCCGGTCTTCCGCACTTTGCTCGGCGAAAGCAGCGGGGAAAGCAGCAGCCTCAGCAGAAGCAGCAGTGGACGAACTCGCCAAAACATGGTCGCCGTCTTCAAAAAATTCCCGCCCAACCGCCACCCACTTTCAGGGTCCCATCGGAAAATGACGACCCCACCACCATGACTTTATCCAGAGCTTTTCGCTGGGCCTACGTCGGTCATGCCTCATGGTTGCGACTCTGTGATAAGATGTGCCAACGACATGAAAATGGCATGGGCTAGCAAAGTTCTCGATGCCAATCGGATGCGTCAACGACATGTGGGAGGCGTGCGTAGCAGCGAGGGTGAAGAAATGTGGGGGAAACCCCCACACTCATCCTCTCCTCGTGGAGAGCCGGAAGATGGATATCGCCGTCTTTTGTCCCACCGAGGCCGTGGACCCTGCCTGCCGGCTATTCAATGGCAAATATGGCCGACGCCCGAAGCCGGAAAATGAATTTCTTTTCAGTATTTTCCGACGTTGCGGTTTTCCGAAGCATGGTCTGGGGCACCACACATTGCCCCATTGCCCCATTGCCGCATTGCCACATTGCCACCGAGACGGCGAACCCCTCCGCACCCGCGAACATTGACCCCTTCCTCGGCGCTCAAGATCAATCCGACGTCGGAAAGTCGCCACTGCTTATCGCTAGACCGGCGTAGGCGAGCAACCTCTCAGGCGCCGCCTAGCGGGCAAGCCATAATACCCGCGCTGCATCTTCCACCCTCTCTTCACATCCTCTTCAACTTCCTCTCACCATTCCATACGCAGGATTTGGCACCGCACCCTTCCAGCGACACTCGACATGGTCCCCATGCCTACAGCAACTACAGTCCCGGCGGTGGACGGACTGGTCTCCGTGCAGGAGGCGGTCATGGCCGCGGCGCAGGGCGAGCGCAGCGCCGTGGAAGGCGACGGCCTCTTTACGCTCAAGAACACCACGAGCATCGGTAAGTCCCCCCAACACCCTCGTATTGACAACGTTAAGCAAGCGCAATCTTCTGACAATCCCGTTTGATTCTGGCAGTGACGGGAGGTGCTCGTGGGATTGGGCTGACGTTGGCAGCTGCTTTGCTCGAGGCTGGTTCGCACGTCGTATGCATGGATCTGCTCGACGAGCCCACCATGGCAGCTGACTGGCTCATGTTCAAGGCGCGCGCCAAAGAGCTCAAGCTCAGCGCGTCGTATGTGCAGGCCGACATCACCAACGCGCCCGCCGTCAACGAGATCATCACCGAGATCGCTCAGCTCGCCGCCGATGCCGCCCGACCCTTCACCACCGTCGTCCACGCCGCCGGAGTGCAGAAGCAGGGCCCTGTGCTCGACTTTGACCCAGCCCACTTTGACTGGGTGCTTCGCGTCAATGTCACAGGCACCTTCATCGTCACACAGGCCGCAGCTCGCGCCATGAAGCACCATGCCACGGGCGGAAGCATCATCCTGATCGCCTCCATGTCCGGCTACGTTTCCAACCGCGGCCTCTTCGGAACGGCGTACAACTCTTCCAAAGCGGCAGTGCATCAGCTGTGCCGATGTGCCGCAGTCGAGCTGGCCGAACACAAAATCCGCGTCAATACCATCAGCCCTGGATACGTCAACACACAGATGGTCGAACAGCTGCTCGCCAAGGAGCCACACCTGCTCGAGCAGTGGACCAACGATAACCCCATGCACCGCATCGGCGAGCCGAGCGAGTTCAAGGGCGCCGCCGTCTTCCTCGCCAGCGAAGCGAGCAGCTTCATGACGGGAAGCGACATGCGCATCGATGGCGGCGTAAGTCTCTCGATTCCTCCCATCCTTTGACGACCCGGAGTACTGACCCTTTCTCGTTTGTGTCGGCAGCACTGCGCTTGGTAAATGTCACGGCTGCATCTAACTTTTTCGCCTCAAGGTCTTCTCCCTCGCACCATGGTCACCGTCGTCCATCTGCAATTGTCATTCAATCGTATTCATCCCGCATCTACGTTTGGACACGCCGCCGTGGTGAGCTTGCGTGCGAAATCGAGCTGGGCGATGCGGTCGGGCTGGTCGACGATGGCGAGGGCCATACCGGTCTGCATGTGCACCAGCACATGGCAGTGCATTGCCCACACACCCGGGTTGTCCAACTTCCACCTCAGCACCGCAAATCCACGCCGGGGCACCGACACCGTGTCGCGATACACCGCCTCGGCCTCGTTGAACCACTGCGCATCGTCGTTGGGTCCGCGAGGCTGGTAGGCGCCCATACCCACGCTCGACTCGGACAGTCCAACCACGTGGAAACGGTGGCCGTGCAGGTGGAATGGATGCGCCGCCTCGTCCGCATTGTTGATCACCAGCTCGAGCGTCACTGGCTCCGACGTGCTTGGCACCAGCACCGTCTGACGCCTAGGGTCAACTACACCAGCACCCTTGATGGCGTGGGACTGCAGTGCAAATGAACGCAGCAGCGGCGCAGTGGGCGTCTTCCACTGCGTTCGATTGATCCAAGATACGGGAACAAGACCGTTCCGATCGAGTTTTGGCATGGTCACGGTGACAGTGGTGCGCATATCGCCGTTCTCGACATCGAGTGTAGGTGTCAAGGGAGCATCAGCACGATCGCCGATGCGCAGCGGGCGCAGCAGCGAGGCAGGTTCGTCGTGGCACGGCAACTCTCCGTCGAGCCGCGGCCACGGCTGCGTCTGCGGCAGTGCTCGACGAGAGCCGAGCTGGATGCCGCGTCGACGCTGTCCATCGCGAAGATCGAGTTCGGACGACGACCACACTGCATGTGCGGCGGCATCGGGAGCCTCGTCGACGTATTGCACGATCGCCTTGGCTTCGTTGGCCAGATATGGATTGGGCATGTTGAAGCATTCGTGATGCATCTCGGTGCGAAGCCAGAACGAATCGCTCGACTCGCCCGTCTGGTCAGCACGAACGAGCACCGAGTATCTCTGTCCCGGGGCGACCGATAGCCGCGTGGTGTTGTACGGCACAATGAGCGAGCCATCCGCCTCGATCACTGTGAGAGTGTGGCGGTCGATGGACACCGTCTGGTGGCCCACCGATCCGACGTTGACGATGCGCAGACGGTGCGTCTTGTTCCGGCGCAGCCTGATGACCGGATAGTCGGTCCTGGTGGTGCACTCGTGCTTGCTCGAACCCAGCAGCTTGGTGCAGTCGAACCGACCCTGACCATTGATGAGGATGTTGTCCGGAGTGGGCTCAAACCCGAGCGAGTGGCGCGAGACGAACCACGAGATCTGGTCGATGCCCGGCGCAAAGTAGTGGTCGCCGAGCGTGACGACCTGCTCATGGTCCCAGCCAAGAGGTGCTGTACCAGTCGCAGCAGCATGGGCAGCCAGACGCTTACGCTCGCTCTGCTGCGGATCGAGCACGGTGAAGGTGCCCCAGAGACCATCTGCGCGCGACATGCCGGCGTGAGAGTGCCACCAATGCGTGCCTACGTCTTCGGGCTGGATGCGGAAGCGGTAGGTGTGAGATTCACCAGGCAGCGTAGCACACGAGGTGAATCCGGGAGCGCCGTCCTGTTCGGGACTGCCTCGCATCGACAGACCATGCCAGTGGATGGCAATGCGCTCGTCGCTGCCTGGCGGATAGTGATCATCGACCTTGGTCGAGAAGAGGGAGCGCGCGCGTCGATCCCACTCTGCAAACGACGACGAGTCATTGCTGGCGAGTTGGTTCCGCACGTGCACGACAAGAGTATCGCCGACGTTGGCTTGGATGTGGGGGCCTCGAAAGTGGCCATTGACGAGGACCATGGGCCGAGTGACGCCGTCAGGCGCAATGTCGGCACGGCTGATGTTCCACTCGTAGTAGTGCGTGCGAGGCGCAGCCCGACCATCGTCTTTGCCGCCAACAGCTGATGCATCGTGGGTGTATCGCGACCAAGGGAGCGTCGGTGCATCTGGATGGCTGCTACGCAACAATGCACACCACTGCAAGGAGCCCCAGGCGAGGAGAACCAAGGCTAACGTCGCAAAGCCGACCATGCGGAAGCGCTCGGTTGGTATGCTGGACGTCATGTCTGCGCACAAGCTTGCATCATGATGGTAAGAAGCTCACAGATGATCAGAGCTACTCTCGCCACCAGCACGAGGTGTTTGCCATCCGTGCGATACCTCCGTCGCTCTTCGTCGGAGGTGGTGGACCGGAGAATTCGCCGAGGCTGGCAAGCTACAGCACGTTCCGGCAACGGGCCTCGCAACGCAGCCTCTGCCGCTGCTGTCACTGTTGCTGGACACCGTCGCCACAATGGGCCTCGCGGCCGTCGAGATGGATTTGATAGGCGAGCTGTAGCCGACCCACACGTTCCTTCCAAAAGACGCCTAGTTCTATGCAGCTGCACCTCGCTTGGCCGCCCTCGCTGGACCCTGGATCCTCGCAACCTTTGACAGTCAGACTCCGCCGGCCCCACTTGCCGCTGCCGTGGTGTCGAATGCGCCGCATGGTCAGCTCGCCAACGTGCTCTCACCTTACACCTTCGTGCAAATGTCTTTCCTCGCCTATTTCTCGGCTCTCAACGTCAAATGGTACGGGCACCGCGACGTCGGCGTCCACGTTCCGCCGGCAAGCTTGCTCCGTCTGGCCCGCACCTGCCCTGGACACCTGCCTGAACCCTAGACCCCGTCGATCTGCGCTTTGCACTGGTCTCAGGTACTCTACTCTTCCGCTGAGCAAGCAATGTCTTATAAGCAGCATGTGGCCCGCCAGTATGCTCCGCCCACTCCGTGCGACGGACGCCTATCATCCGCAACGAGTACAAACAGCATGGTTTGGCTCAACAAAGCCTCGTGGATCGCGCTCCTGGCCTTGGTCGCCGCCGAGCTGCCCGCCTGGGCAGCAGCTGCGGCCAAAGACATCACCCAGATCGAGCACATCGTCCTCTTCATGCAGGAGAATAGAGCGTTCGACCACTACTTTGGAACCGCCGCGGGCGTGCGAGGCTTCGGCGACCCCAACGTTGTCATCAGCAAAGACACCAACAAGCCGTCGTTCTACAATCCGGTGTCGGTGGCCACCACGGAAAAGGGGTCGCCCGCACCTCCTCCTGGCGTGGACCACCTGCTTCCTTGGTACATCAACCACCAGGGGGGCAATTCGAACGACCGATGGCAGTGCTCCGTCGCCGGGTCCAACGGCTGGGAGCAGAACCACGCAGCGTATGACAACGGCAACGTCAACAAGTGGGCGACCAAGAACACGCCCTACTCGCTCGCGTACTACAAGCGGGCAGACATCCCGCTGCACTTTGCCGTTGCCGAGAGCTGGACGATGGCGGACAACTACCACGAGTCGGTCATCACCTCGACGAGTCCGAACCGCATCTCTTGGCTTGCGGGGACCATGGGCATCGACCAGGCGCGCAACAAGCTCGGCGGACCTGCTATCGACAACTCGGAGACGCCCGGGTGCGAGACGGCCGACGACGGCTCGAGCTACTCGTGCTATCCGTACAAGTGGAAGACGTTGCCCGAGTATCTCGAGCAGGTCGGCATCTCGTGGCAGCTGTACCAGGACACGGATAACTTTGACGACAATCCGCTCGCATGGTTCAACCAGTTCCAGCAGGCGCCCAACAATTCGGCGCTCGCGCAGAAGGGCATGGCGTTCAAAGGGCTCGAGCGCTTCTACTCGGATGCGGAGCAGGGTAAGCTGCCGCAGGTGAGCTTCATCATTGGTCCGACCGAGCTGAGCGAGCATCCTCCGTATGGCCCACTCGACGGTGCCTGGCTGCAGAAGAAAGTCATCGATGCCGTCACCAAGGGCAAAAAGTACGACTCGACTGCGCTCATCATCTCGTACGACGAGACGGGTGGCTGGGCAGACCATGTGATGGCGGATCTTCCTTCTATCTCGGAGGCGCCCAACGAGTGGATTGTAGACCCTTATAACAAGACGCTCGGCCAGCAGCCCGTGGGACCTGGCTTCCGCGTGCCCTTCTACGTGGTCTCGCCGTTCACGCGCAGCGGCGGCGTCTTCTCGGAGCCAGCAGCGCACGAGTCGCAGATCCTGTTTGTCGAGCAGTGGGCCAAGGCGATCGGCAAGCCGTTTGAGCAGGAAAGCATGACGGCCTGGCGTCGTCAGCGCCTCTCGGATCTCACCTCGATGTTCGACTTTTCGCGCTCGGACACTTCGGTGCCCGAGCTGCCCGAGGTGCGCCAGGCGACGCAGGACAGCAACGGCCAGTACAACGGCGCATCCACGTGCAAGGCAAAGTACGGCGGTGGCCAGCCCGACGTGCCGTACACGCAGAAGGACGCTGACGCCTGGGTGCTCGAGCACGGCTTCAAGCGCGTCCGCGGCACCCCGTCCGAGGGCCACTTTTACGTGTTTGAGAAGGCCAACCAAGCACTCGCCTGGGACGCCAAGACTGGCTCGCTCTCGGTCTCTAATGCTACACCTGACCACGCCGATGCTACACAGCGCTTTATCGTCCATGCTGCCGGTGCAGGACCCAAGAACAACGCTTTCTACCTCAGCCCCGCCGCCCAGCCGAGCCAGTATGTCGCCGCCAACGGCAAGCTCACCACCGACCGCTCCAAGGCGACGCAGTTCGCATTCGAGGACGCCAGGAACGGAAAAGGCTACACCGTCAGCGCCAAAGGAGCCAAGCTGCCGGCCGGGTTCAACGGCTCGGGCGTCAGCATCTACTCGGTCACGTATTGAGCGTCATCGCTCTTATCGCGTGGCCCCTGCCTGTCATACTGTAGCTCCCACTTGTCCGTCTATACATTCATGACAGAAGCAGACTTGTTTTTGGCGCGCAGGAAGAGCTTGGGCAAAACCCGAGACTGCCGACTTCCGATCTCCGTACGATGAGCTTGCAGTCGCACAGCAACCGTGCTTGGCACCGTAGCAGTTCTGGTGCAACAGCCGGGATTTCGTGTCCCCCACGTGTAGAGCCACGCCGACCGAAGTTGTGCCGAGACAATCAAAGCTCGCCGGCTAGCCGGACCCTTTCCAGGCCGCCTCCCGTGTCCTTGAATTCCCCTAACAACCATCTCGTGCACCATGGATCTCTCATCTCTTTCCGACTCTTCGCCTGGCGAGCGGACGGTCATTGTCGGTGCGGGCATCGTCGGGTCGTGCCTGGCGCACATCCTTGCCTCGCACTCGGGCGGGGGTCGCATCATCCTGATCGATCGCGACGTCGAGGGTCTGCCCGGTTCGACCGGCCATGCGCCCGGTTACGTTGGACAGTACAACCAGATTCCTGCGCTCACAGAGCTTGCGGTGCGAACCGTACGCAAGTACCTCGACATCCCCGGTGGGTTCAGCACTGTCGGAGGGCTCGAGATCGCTCAGTCGGAACAGGGCGCCCAGTCGCTGGATCAGCGATGCAGCGCAGCAAAAAGTGCCGGACTGAGCGCCGAGATCATCAGCACGCGTACGGCGGTCGAGAAAGCGCTCTTCTTCGTTCGCTCTCCGGAGGGTGGTGAGGGGAGGGGAGCGCTGTGGTTTCAGAACGACGGCACTGCGAATGCGCAGCACATTGCGCGGCACGAGCAGCAGCAGGCTCGCTCGAAAGGCGCACTTATGCTCGACGCCGACGTACGCGCCATCGAGACGAACGACGCTATCCACACACTGGTGCTGAGAGATGGCAGCAGGATCGAGGCTGGCAAGGTGGTGGTTTGTGCGGGAATCTGGACGCGCGATTTGCTGGGCTCGCTGCCTGTGGTGCCAGTAGCGCACCCGTACGCCTACACTGCTACACGCGAGCCTCGGTCGCTCAAGACGCCGTTCGTGCGGTATCCCGAGGCGCATGTATACGTGCGTGACCACGGCACACAGGACGGTATCGGTTCGTACGCACACGATCCCATCGCCGTCGCCCAATCGAGCCTCACCTCGTCGGCATACGGGGTCTGGCACACCGCGTTTGAACCCGTGCTGCAAGACGCACTCTCGCTCCTGCCGGACGAAACAGCCCGCCACTTCGAGGTGAGCCCCAAGAGCGCAGGTGCAGAGCGCGTGTTCAACGGCATTTTTAGCGTCACGCCGGACGGCATGCCGCTTGTAGGCCAAGTGAGCCAAGGCCTGTTTGTAGCCTCGGCAGTCTGGGTGACCCACGCCGCTGCATCCGCTCAGCTCGTAGCAGATATCCTGACCGGGCAGCTCAAGGAAGAGGATCAGTGGCTGGCGAAAGCACTCGACCCGCTTCGATTCACCGGCAAAGATGCCAGCATCCTCGAGCGCACCGCACTGCGCACGTACAACGACATCTACAACAAGAACGCTTCCATCTCGCACTAGCACTAGAATCGTTGCAATCCATTCTATTGACCTTAGCTCGAGCGAGAAGGGAGGGAGTTAAGCGGAAGCCTTGACCTTGGCCATGGCGGTCTCGATGAGCGCACGTGCCTGGAGCTCTGCCTTCTGGAAGACGTCGACGGCGTCCTTGATCCTCCTTGCCGTCTCGGGGTCGTGCTGGATGGCGCTCTCGAGCTCAGCAGCGTTGTTGGCGAGGTAGTCGACTGCGAGGTCGAATGTCTGGGCCTTGCCATCCTCGCGCAGCGGGTCGACTTTGAGCAGGGGCAGGGTAGTGGCTGGCAGCTCGAGCGAGTAGGTCTTGCTGGGCTTGTACGCACCCGCGGGCGCAGCGGCGGTCTGGAGCGAGCACATTTCGACGAGCGTGGGAGCGAGGATGGTAGCCTGCTGCGAGCCGAGCGCGGGCATGGCCAGCACCTCGTTCATCGCGATGAAGCTCGCTGACTTGATCACCGGTGGCTGTGCGCACTTGCCGGCAAGCACCAGATCGCGGTACGCCTGGTAGATGTGCGCCATACGCGCCGACATGGGATGCTGCTTCTCCGGCACCTCGTACACCACACGCTCGGGCACCGGTGTAAAGTGCGCCAGAATCTCGTTGAAGTACGGCGAGATGTAGAGGCATCCAGCCTGAGCCGCGGCAAGCGCCTGCGGAACCGAGAAAAGACCCGTGCCGAGCGTGCTGATGCCGTGCTGCTTCTCGAGGATCTGGGCAGCAAGCATACCGGGCCCGGTGGTGAGGATCTTGATGCAGAAACGGTCCTTGGAGATACCCACCGCCTCGAACTCGCGGCAGTAGGCGAGCGCGTGGTTGACGATGCCCTCGGCGTTGTAGGCGTTTGCGGGCGAGGCCTGCAGCAACGCGCGCCCGGCAATGTTGGGCAGGTTGAGCGAGCAAAGGCGGACGCTCTGAGAAGACGGCGAGAACTAGGTCAGCCATCTGCTCTACTTTGACCACTCTGCCTCGAGACTACTTACGACGCGGTCGAGGATGGTGAGCCAGTCGGCGTCTGGGCTCTCGCGGATGACCTGCTCGAGGATGAGCTGGTTGGGCTCGAGCGCAAGTGCATCGGCGACGATGAACTGGTTCGAGGTCATGTCGTTGGGCTGCACGCCAAGCGACTTGAGCTGCTGCGTGAGCGCCACATCGAGCGTGTCGACGTCGATCTCGATCTGCTGCGCCACATTGGCGATGACGGGGACGGTAGTGGCGGTCATAATTGCAATCGAGTATAGAAGACGCTGTGGCTAGGGCAGGAAGCGGATCATCAAGTCGGTCTGCAACTTTATATGGCCATGCACGCCGCCGTGTTGGTTTTCCGTAGGGGTTTCGGACGCCGGTGCCAGGGACTGTGCTAGACTGCGAATGAGTGCGGGGGGAAGCGCGGCCAACCATTGTGTGCTCGGTGAAATCGAGGCCGAGAGTGGTACAGACCGGCTACCCATTCGCTCGGCCATATTGAATGCCGACACGCGTCCGCACTAATTTTCGCCGAACCCCTTCGCCGGTCAAGTCGGTCAGCCTTCCACACGACACGACACGGGGTCCAAGCGCAGGCCGTGCTTCTGCTGCTGTTGCTGCTGCCTGCTGTGGAGAGAATGTCGTGCCTCCCCGGGTCGCTGTCCGAGCCAGCGTCCCGATGTAGTCTCGCTGGAGGAGTGTGCATGGTCGCCGGGCTCCGTTATAACTGGCTGTGAGAACCGATGGTTGGAGTTGGCCCTCCTTCGTATCTGTCTTGTCTCCTCGTAAAGCAGCCCTCAAGTGACTCTTGAACAATGGCAGGATCATCGCACGAAGTACAGCCGTCGGCAGCCAAGGAGAGCAAGGTGAGGGGCCCGATTGTGCTGCCCTCGCACCAGCTGCCGGAGCGATTCTACAAGGGAGGACCGCGCATCTCCAAGTTCCGTGGCGAAGCGTCCAAGAGCAATCGCGAGCCGGAAGACTGGGTGGCATCGACGACGTGCTGTGCTGGCCACGACACTCTGGGACTCACGCGTCTTCCGACCACCGACACGCTTCTCGTCGACGAGATCCGCAACGACGCGGCTACATGGCTGGGCGCAGAGCACGTCGCCAAGTACGGAGCGGACACCAAGCTGTTGATCAAGCTGCTGGATGCGGGGCAGCGACTGCCCATCCATGCGCATCCTCACGTCGACTGGGCACGCGTGCACGTGAAGCGCAACCACGGCAAGGCAGAGGCGTGGCACATCCTCGCGCCCGGGCGAGTCTACCTTGGCCTCAAGCAGACGGTGTCGGCGGAGCGCATGCTGGAGCTGGTGGACAAGCAGGAAATCGAAACGATGCTCGCAATGATGTACGAGGTGGACGTCGAGGCGGGAGACACTGTGTACGTTCCACCTGGTCTGCTGCACGCCATCGGAGAGGGCATCCTGCTGGTCGAGGTGCAGGAGCCCGAGGACATGTCCATCCTGCTCGAGTGGCGCGACTTTGAGCTGGACGGGCAGGCGGATGGACACCTCGGCCTCGGGTTCGAAAAGGCCATGACTGCCGTCACTGTTGATGGTCTCTCGCAAGAGCAGGTGTCGGGCCTGGTGGTGCGATCCAAGGGCCGAACCTCGACCAACCTACTGCCCACAGAGGCACTCGAGTACTTCCGCATGGACAAGATCGACAGCAACGCGACGATCGAGCCTAGCTTCCAGCTTGCCGTCGTCCTTCAGGGCCAAGTCGAGGCGAGCGTTCAAGGCAGCTCACCCACTGTCCTTCGCGCGGGAACCACTACGCTGTTCCGACACGCCGATGGTCCTGTCAGCTTCACCATGGCTAACGACGCGCAGGCATCGCTTGTTCTGATCCGTCCTCCGCAATAGATTCCCATTTTTGGCAGATGCTCTTTTTTGTTGCGGACGGATGAGCTTCGGTGCGGAGTTAAGTCACGACGGCGTGCGGAAGCGGCAATGATACGGATGCAGCAGTCTTGATGGGAGAGAAAAAGGAGCATTATGTTAGACCGGCCCCAACACCACCAACACAATTCGCCATTCACCGGTAAAACCCGCACGTTTTGATTGCCGAAGCGGACCGGAGCTGAAGGTGCGGGTCGTACAAGCGCGCGGCCTTTGCAAGCCGGCCACTATCGTGGTATCGACAAGACCATTGCGCTTCGACCATACACCAGCGCAGTCGCAACGATGCCAGCTCGAGAGGAGGACCTGCTCATCCCGTCGGTGCAGCCAGGCATCAAGATCGTCGGCATCCTGCAGCGCAAGAGCATCGAGGCGTCCATCTCGTCGCACCCTCGACCCATCGCTCTCATCCTGCACGGCCTGCTGGCGCATAAGAACCAGTGCTACCATCGTGCGCTCGCCGATGCGCTTCCCATCGACTCGCTGCGCTTCGACTTCCGCGGCAACGGCGACTCGCACGGCGACTGGACGCTGGGCAGCCTCGACAACGATGTGACCGACCTGGCGACGGTTGTGCGCCACCTCCATCATCAGCTGGGCTACAAGATCGAGCTTATCGTGGCTCACTCGCGCGGATCCATGGTCTCGTGGATGTACCTCTCGCGCGGGCCAGAGGTGCTTCGTGCAGATATGGGCAGCGCTGGCGTTCCCAACCTTGCCGTCGTCTCGGGTAGGTGGTTTATGGACGGAGTGCTCGAGACCTACGCCCGGTTCCAGGAGGGATTCAAAAACGACGGCTTCTATCGCTGGAAGTTTACGAGCGCAGGCAAGAAGAGAGAACACATCGTATACCCCAAGGACCTCGAGCAGATGGCGGCGATCAAGGAGCCCAGAGACTACGTCGCCCGTGTGTCTCCAGACACCCAAGTGTAAGTTGCACAGCACCGCCTTGGATCCAACTCCACCGAGCTTCGAGCTAACTTTGCTGCTTTGTTCATTTCGGCATGGCTGCAGCCTCATCCTTCACGGCACGGCAGATCAGATTGTTCCGGAGCGCGATGCACACACGTATCTGGCCGCGCTCGACTCGAATCCAGCGCGCACACCGGGCTCGCACCAGCTTCATCTCATCCAGGGCGCCGACCACATGTACAGAGGCGCCACGCAGCCCGTCGTCGAGCGCATCTGCAGCTGGTATGCTCAGTCATCTCGTCACGCAGCCGCAGAGTCAAGCTCCAAACTCTAGAAGACCGAGCCACGACCGTCCGAAATGAAATCCTATCCTCCCCACCAGCGTCTGTCACCCTTCCACCGACGGTCGAAGAGTGAGCGAAGAAGATATAAGAGCTCGCTCTTTTCGCTTTTGCGTATCGTTCCTCCAGCCCTAAACTGTCCCTTGATACGAAATTCTATCATTCCGAGTACGATCATGCCTCGCAACACCTCGGCGTCGTGCCTGCTCTTTGTGCGCATCTGCCAGCTTCGAATCGACGGCAAGAACGTGGGTGACCTCGTGGACCACATCCAGACGCTGTCGCTCGAGTACCGGCAAGCCTCGGGAAGCGCTGTGGACGACGATGCGCTCATGGCCATCCTGATCAATCAAGCCATGCCGATCCCCGAGTACCATCTCGTCGTCAAGGAGCTCACCGAGTCTGGCCGTCTGACCGACTACTATACACTTGCGTCTGCGCTCCAGAACCGCTGGAAGCAGATCCGCTGAGGTCAGCATCCTCCTCCATCCATCCTGCCGGCAGCAGCATCGACATCCAGTAGCTTCATAGTCGAGCCTAGTGTAGCATCAACATCAAGCGTATTGGCAGCAATGTAACCGTGCGCAAAACTTAGAGTGAACATTGGAGGATCGGGTGAGCCAATGTTAGATTGCGGACGAATGAGAGCATGTCGCGTGATCAAATAGTGCGCTGCAGGCTATCTACCGCTGCATTGTATGCGCACTGCCATCTAATCGCATCTGCACCAACGCCCTGCAGTCCGGAGTTGACGGGCCTCGGCTGGCTGCAACGGCGTCTTGCAACCATGCCTTGTTGTCCAGATCGGACACCAGTCTTCCGAACCGCTCATCGTGCTCAAGCGTCCGGCCCTCGCATCGCAGCGTCGAAAGGTTGCGATAGACCCCGATCCCGCTTGGCAAGCTTCGCATCCGCGCCACTGAATCATCCTCAAGCTTTTCGTTCGTCGCATCAAAGCATACGGTTTGAGTGAGGGATTGAGCGTGCTGCCAACCTCTATGACAATGAGTTGGAGAAAGCATAGAGAAAAGCGTATAGCTGGGGCCGACGGAGGATGGTACGAATTCAGGAAGGTGGTTGAGCAGCGCGGAATAAAAAAGGCCGCTAAGCGAGCATGGTGGGATCGGCTATGCTCGACGTGCAGCGCCAAGAGTCGCAGCGCTGACCATTAGCCGACGTCGTCGTACGCTCCCCAGCAGTCGATGCGGATAGCCGGCTAGCTCGTTATGGAAAGGTCTCTTCCGTACAGCATCAAATGTCTTGGCAAATGGACCCTTCCATTCCTGCACGCCCCTCCTGTCCGCCGCTCTCCTGGTCCAATGGCAACCCGTCAAGATTGTCACCTTATCTAGGCCCCGCAGTGCATCTGCCTCCACTTTGGCGCAGCTCCCCCTTTGCCCTGTCTCATCTTGTGTTTGCCGGTGTCGGATCCACGGCGCCTCTTCAGCCTCAGCCCCCACTGTGACCAGCTGATCATTCTGGACATGGCTGTGAAGTGGACCCAGCCGAGCTGGACCGCTTGCATCGGCACACCTTCTCCCGCTTGCGAGTTACGCCCGAGCCTGTTTCTTCGCGATCTGGCGCACGACATCCGCGCACACCTCCTCTCCTCCTGACTTTCCATAAGCTCGGAGGTCAGCAGCCGTCGGTAGCCCAGGCAAAGCGCCTCATGCTTCGCTACACAATGTAGAGCACTGGTCGGAACGCATATATACCAGCCAACACAAGAGGCCTGCTACTCGAACAGCACCGTTTCCCCTACATCATCCCCTACGTCCATCCACCGGCATCATGCTGAAGTTCAGCCTGCTCCAGCTCACCACGCTCGCTCTCGTGCTGCTTGGCAGCCAAGAAGCATTCGCCGCACCAGGCAAGAAGCGCCCTGTCGAAGCCGTAAGTTTCCCACCGCGTTCTGTGACGATGCTGAATCGCTAGCTCACCTCCGTCCTCCTTGTGCAAAAATAGAAACGCCTTCGCAACGATGTCAAGCGCAAGGATCTACTCGACGGTGCCAAGAGGCTGCAGCAGATCGCCTACGCCACCACGGAGCGCAACCGCGTGTTTGGCTCGCCCGGACACAAGGCGACGGTGGAGTACATCCAGAGCGAGCTGCGCAAGACGGGCGACTACTACGACGTGTACCTGCAGCCTTTCACGGCGACGTACGCCGAGCACTCTGCCGAGGTGGCAATCGACAACAAGGCGGTCGAGTCCAACACGTTTACCTACTCGCCCAACGGCGAGTTCAACGACCTCGAACTCGTTCCCGTCAACAACCTCGGATGTGACCAGGCCGACTTCCCCGCGAGCGTCGAGGGCAAGATCGCACTGATCAAGCGAGGCACTTGCGCATTCGGCATCAAGGTCGCTCGTGCAGGCACGGCCAAGGCGGCTGCAGTGCTCATCTACAACAATGCACCGGGTGATGTGTCGGGCACGCTCGGCAGTGCGGGACCTACGCCTGAGGGCCCCTTTGTGCCCGTCGCAGGCCTCAACCAGGAGACCGGTAACGCTCTTGCGGCCCGTCTGGCTGCAGGCGAAAAAGTGACGGCCGACATGAAGCTCGAGGGCGTCATCGAGGACCGCACCACGCACAACGTCATCGCCGAGTCGCGCGGCGGCTCCAAGGAGCAGGTGCTCATGCTGGGTGCGCACTCGGACAGTGTCACCGCCGGTCCCGGCATCAACGACAACGGTTCCGGCTCGGTTGCGCTGCTCACCGTGGCCAAGAACCTGGCCAAGTACAGCGTGAACAACGCCGTTCGCTTTGCATGGTGGTCCGCCGAGGAGTACGGCCTGCTGGGCGCCGAGCACTACGTGGGCGAGCTTTCGCAGCAGCAAAAGGACCAGATCCGCATCTACCTCAACTTTGACATGATCGCCTCGCCCAACTATGTGCTGAGCGTGCACGACGGCGATGGCAGCACCTTCAACACCACCGGCCCTGCGGGATCGGCGCAGGCCGAGGCGATGTTCTTTGACTTTTTCAAGAACGTCGCCAAGAAGCCGCTCATCGAGGGACCTTTTGATGGCCGCAGCGACTACGGTCCGTTCCTGGACGCCGGCATCGCTGCTGGCGGTCTCGACACGGGTGCCGAGGGTCTCAAGACCGAGGAGGAGGCCAAGCTGTTTGGCGGAGAGGCGGGCATCGCCTACGACCCCAACTACCACGCGGCGGGCGACACCATCGACAACCTCGCCATGGAGGCGTTCGAGGTCAACACCAAGGCCATCTCGCATGCTGTTGCGCTCTACTCGACGTCGTTCGACAGCCTCGGACCCCGCGCCAAGGTGGCCGCCAACCGCAGGGACGTCGCCAAGAAGGTTGACCACAGCACCCACCGTTGCGGCGGCGACCTTGCGCTTCTGTGATGGGATATGCTCGTGTATGAATAGGTCTCCGTAGCATTGCATACAAGTTGAACGATATCACCGTCTGCCAGCCTTGACTTGGAGACCGTGCCTTTCGAGTGAGACTATGGCTGAGCATCGGACTGCGATCTGTTGATGGATCAAAAAGCCCTAAGAACTGAGCCTTAAATTCGGGCAAAAAAGGCTCAGCGATCTGCGGCATTGTGGAGGAGGGAAGGGTCTAGAACGTCGAGATGTGCATCTTGAGCTCACGGCTTTGGATCTGTCTTTCTCGCCACCACCACCGTATGGTCATCCCGAATCGGCAGCGCAGGCACGGCCGTGCCTTTCCAAGAACAAGAACATCAAGATGAACGCCGCTCCGAACCCGGATCTGGAGATCCAGGACCTCGACTCGTGGCTCGCATCGGTATCCACCACTCTGGCGCCCACGACGCAGTCTGCAGAGGCTGCGACTGCGCTCCCCACATGGCTGCAGGAGGCATTAGACGGTCCAGATCCTGGCTCGATAGCGGGTCTCTCGAGTGCTGGACCCTCGACGGTAGCAGACACGTCCACCTCCGAAACCTCAGGTCCGTCGAAATCACTCGAAAAGATCCGGCGCAAGAATCGGTTGGCGCAGCAGAGGAGTCGTCAACGGCGCAGCGAGCATGTCAAGGAGCTCGAAGACCAGGTACGCCAGCTACGGCAGCTGCTCGAACTCGAACGACAGCGCAACGCCACATCCGAGCCGAACCAACTAACCGCATCGCAACGGCGAAGCACACCCTCTCACGCGACGAACAAAGAAGTACGAGGCTCGGTGAGCATGTCTCGTCTGCTCGCCATGCTGGCTGACGGTACTTTGGACGATCGATTCTTCCCGTTGCTCGGACGGCATTTCGACAACTCGAGCTTGCATAGGCGATCCGATGGCAGCCTACGTTCGGCATTCGCCGATCCCAGCTCGGCCATATCGTGGCAGGTGTCGTTCAACACGGACAGCAGCAACTTTGCGCGAGCCGCGAGCACACAGCTGGGTCTTCCGTCGGCGATCGTCATGCCCGAACTCGTGCTGTACAAGGTGTGTCGATTCTACTTTCGGCTGCTGCTGCCGTTCAGCACGTCGTTCGGAAGCGGCATGGTCAATCTCGCCACGGCCGAGCTCATGCAAGAGCCCGAAAGCGTATCTGCGCGCTGGAATCGGCATCCCTCGGAGGCAAGTCACAGCCTCGACGAGACAGGCACATTGCCCGAACTGCTCATGCCGACGCGGCTGCAGAGCACCGTGGGCTCGCATCCGATCGAGATCGCCATCATCCCGTTTGCGAGTCTGCGCGATCGATTGCTGCTCACCGTACTCGCCATGAACGGCACCCAGAGCTTCGAAGTCGAGAACACAGCAGCAACAATATGGCCGGACAAAGACATGGTCTACGATCATACTTTCTCGACCAAGCCCAACAGTGGCAAGCCCGTCGAGCGTGCCGAGTCGATCGGTTCTCGACCGGCTGCACCGAGGAAGGATCCGCTGTGCCCAGCAGCGCGTACGTGGCTCGACGACTTTATGGTCGACTTTGTCGGCTCCCTGCGCGTGTGGAACGCCAGCGACGACTGCTTCAACACCACCGCCTTTGAGCTGCGTCCGCAGTTTGTCGCCAAATACCGCCTCTTGCTCGACGCCGACCTGATCAGGACGAGCAACTTTTGGAGGAGCTCCCGTGGCGAACCCAGTCTGCGCACCAGGTAATCCCACATCCAAGCTCAGTCTATTTAGGACATCACACTTGAACGAACAATTGCATGCATTTCATTTCACGAGCCAAGTTGCGACTTCAGGGAGAGGGACGCTTGGCGACCTCCTCGAGCAGAGCCTCGGCGGCGAGCTTGCCGAGGTTGTTGGACGCCAGGGGAGAGTCGCCAGTCAAGAGGTAGCGGTCGCGGTGAACCTGGCCGGTGATGGCATCGTTGATGATCTCCACGCCGAGCTTGCGCACGTGCTCGCCCACCAGCCAGGGCATCTTGCCCGGGATGTAGCCAATGTCGATGTTGGCGCCCTTGTCGAGCGAGTCGGGGAAGCAGACAATTTTGTAGCCGTCGTAGATATACTTGGCACCCTGCGGCTTCTCCACGTCGGCGGCGAGCAGGCACGCCGGGCCGTGGCAGAGCGTGATGAGGAAGCGCTGGTTGGCATCGGCCCATCGCAGCACATCACCCACCGTCTTGGAGAAGGGAATGTCGTTCAGCACGCCGTGGCCACCGGGGATGAAGACACCGAGGTAGGGCGTGGCCTTGTCGAAGCCGCTGCCCCACACCTTTTCGAGCGAAAGCGGCGAGCGCAGCTTCTCGGCGTACTTGTCATAGATCCCCTTGACGGCATCGTCTTCGCTGGGGAAGGCCCATACCTCGAACTTGACAGGGTCGCCCGAGGGTGTGGCAATGTCCACATCGAAACCGGCCAGGTCGAGGTGAAGCAGCGGCAGGAGCATCTCGACCGGGTGGTTGCCCGTCGAGAAGAACTTGCCGTCAGCCATCTTGAGGTATCGCTCCTGCGAGCCGATCAGCAGGATTTTCCACTTTTTGCCGGTGTAGGCATCGTACTTGGCGCCGTCAAAGTCGGTCTTGGAGGGGACGTACTGCGTCAGCGAGAAGGGCGAGGGGAAGAAGGCGTTGAACTCGGCCTGGTCGGCCACGGGCTGGCGGTCGTTGGTTTGCGACATGGTGGAATCTCTGTCTCTTTCAAGGCACGAGGATGCGTGGGAATTGGACGAGGTAACGTCGGCTGATCCGATCGGCGCTATATATGCCTTTCGGAACGCAGCAACAAGGACTAGTCAAGCCGTCGAAGCATTGCAAAGTCCGTGCGCCGCTTCGATGCGGTGAGCGAGCTCATCAGGCCGACCCGACGCAGAGCCTCTCGACTCACATTCGGCAACTGCTGTGTGAACAATGGAAGGCGGTGAACAATAGAATTGTGCACGGCCCAACAAGACTTGCGGACAGCATCCGATGATTCGGGTCTGCAGCTGCACCCTGTTGACTCAGCCCCCCCGGTCAAGCTCAAATTCCGTGCCCCTTTCACGCCGCCGCGCTCGCAACTTCCGACCCGATTAGACTCGACTTTTGTGCGGAATTCCACGCACGTCGGCTTTGCCGAGCAACGGGATCCGCTTCCGCACCGTTGACTCAACCCACACACCCTAAACCCCGGCCGGTGAGTCAAGCGGTTGAGTCAAGACATCCGACAGGTTCGCCACCGGATGCGAGACCCTCCCAATGCCTTAACCCACACCACGGCTGCGGCTCCAAGATTCAGCCGCGTCATCCTGCGAGGAAGCAACCCGAGCCGAGCGAGCGGCACAGGCATGCACGCTCAACGGATGTGCATCTCGCCTGCATAGCCGCCCAGATGGCCTGGCGTGCCCACTATCCGATCCGTTCTTGACTCAACCAGAAGCCAGGCCGAGTCCGAGCTGACACCCCGAGCCCCGTTAGGTCCGGACGAGTTCCCGGCGTCAATCTCTAGATCTCAAATGTTCGGAGGCTTCCGAGAATCTCCCCAACGCACGCCCTAGCGATCATCACTCTCGCCGTGTGAATGCCCTCGAAAAGCCTCGCCTGATCCGATCGATATCACAGTCGCGATTGCACGCTCTGCTTGAGAAAAGACGGCAGAAGAAGGTGAGCCTACATATCGCTCGCTCTCAGACGGCTCGTGAATCGTCATCGAAGCGGCTGGGCAAGAGACTCAACTAGCCACGGTCATAGGGATTGTGTCCGAGCCACAGGCGATTTTGCGTTGAAGCAACTTTGGCAGAGCGGGCATGGTGAGTGCCTACATTGGTGCGAGCGTCTACATTGGTGCGAGCGTATGCTGGCACTTGGCTGTGGACGACTTTGGTGTGCTACTCGCTGACCCAGTAAGAGGACGGATAGCTGAGCAGATTGAAGGATGAGCCCACGTGTTTCAGCTGCTCCCTCAGCCTTCGAACGTCAGATGGCTCGATACCGTCATAGCCGTCCTTCCAGCATTCGACAAACAAGAGTGCCCTGACTTCCACATCAAAGTCCAGATCGTCTTCCGGACCGCAGTTCAAAAGACCGATAACGCACGGCGATAGTCCAGCAGCAGCGTTGATCGCAACGAAAGAGTTGATCTTGCTTGCCGCTGCCTCAACGTCCGCGAGCTCCTCGACTCGTATCTTGTGTGTGATGCTGGTCTCGCCCGTACGCAGAGGCGTGGTCATGTTGGCTTACAATGCCTGTTTGAGTATAGCGAGCGTTGCACGGCAAAATGCAGATTGCTTGTTGTGGCTGGGTTGCACACCACTTGGACCTTAGGTCAATGGTCATAGTCGGAAACCAAAACGCAAGACGCAGTGAAAACATACTCGTGACAAAAGGCGGCAAAATCTTTCCAGCAGGTGTTGACTTCTGGCTCGGGTTCGAAGAAAAGATAAAATCCCATACTAAATGTTTGCTCCCCTGTTAGTGTTCCCCAGCCCCACATGGCTCGGTCCGCTCCCAGTGGTGACGGACCGAGTCCGCCTGTCAAAAGTGGGCGGCGCGACACGTCCCCATTTCGAAATTCGGAGCCACGGACTTTTTCCAAAGACACTGCTCCAGTGCCCCTTGTTGCCCACGGACTGGCTTGGCCTTGCTTGCGCCTCCCGGACTGGTGACAGACCGTGGCATGGTCCGCTCTTAGTGGCGAGCCTCAGAAGCAAAGACCTCAGCAAGCAAGCAGTCGCTGCAGACAGGGCCCCGACCACGGGCCTCGCAGTCTCCAGCGAGGCGCTGACAGTGCCCACAGTCCGTTCCGCTGCCCCACATAGCTCTTCCTGCTCTTCTTCTTCGGCTCCAAGTACCTGTTCCTCTACGCGTTCGACACGAAGCCGCCCGGCGAGACTTCGGGTCTCTTCTTTGGCGTTGGCAAGGCCATGAATCTTGCTGGGCCGCACGTAAAGATGGTCTTGCTCACTGCGATCATCCTCCTGGCGCAGTTGGGCGACCTGGACAAGAAGAAGCTGTCGGCAATTTCCGAGGGGGCCTTCATGTTCATCTTGATTTTCATCGCCATTGAGTTCCACTATCTCCTCGACGACTCGTTCAAGCAGCTCAAAATAGCGCTGCTTCTCTCGTCAGCTGTCGGAGCCACTGGCGAGTTGCATTTGGTTGCTGCTGGCAATGGCCTCGCCTCGGCCGAGACTGCCTTGAACGAGAAGAAAGCTTTCACCGGCCAAGGCACTTGCACGGCAGAAACAAAGCCTCTTACCCACCCACTAGGCCACAAGATTGGCTTGCATCAAAGAGAGAAGAGGCAGGAGGCTGCCTCCGATGAGCACGCTTTTGCGCTCTACCACTTGTCGCTGACGGGCGAGCAGTCGTCCACTTGGCTTCCGACTGACAAGTTCGGCCTTGGCTGTGCTGGAGTTGCCGCTGCCCGCAAGGCTGGCTTCGACGCCACATACGAGCACACGTGCACGGGTAGCCGAGATCCACATGATTCACGATCCCCCGCCGGCCTCGCCATAAAAACCTACGCTCTTTTGCCTCTGCGTCTTTTGCTGCCTCTTCGTGTGTCGTTGATGGCGGATTTTACGAGGTTGGTGAAAAGGCTCAGGATCTTTGGGACGCCTGAAGATCAAGGAAGTCGCGACCTCTCATCGGCACCTGCGTGTGGGATAAGGTCATCTGTTCTGAATGATCTACGAGACATATTCGGGATTTGCGAAAGCCTGCGGGCTTGCAGTGACCAATTATGGTCATGCTTCACCTCGAGTATATTCGTGCACAGTGCCCACCTGCTTTATGACAGCCCGAGCCAATGTCCACCTGACAGAACGTGATGGCTGACGCGCAGAAATCAAGGGATCGCCATCAACCAATGCAATCACCGAACAAAGGGATGTCAGTACCTTTGCGCTCATGTCTCGTCGTGTGGTCAGCGCATCTGTATGTGCGTCTCATCTGCACATTGCTAAATTCAAGGGTTTTTATGGATGGCTTACACATCCCTTACGGTACGGTGGCTGCCCCGGCGTTGACTGCGTCAAAGGACATGTATACCTTTCATGTACTGGATTTGATCACGCCACTGCCTTTGTCTAACATCACAAAGTAGTCTTTCAACTTGCTTTGCATCGCATTAACTTTAGGTGAAGATTGATGTACTTAAACAAATCACCAGCTTTCAGTCATTCCAACTACTTGATCTTTCTAGTCCAAACTTCATTCCCAAACCTCTCGTTTGTCACACTCACGGGCGGAGCGCTTGTTGATCAATGCTCGCTCTCCATAAACCTTCTCGATCTTTGCAAATAGGTGCGCATATTCATGAATGGTAAAATGCTTTCCAAGGTACGAGTTTGCGCCTGCGCTTCTCAATTTTGCCAACGTATCTTCTCGGATGACAAGTAGCCAGTGACACCCATGGGCAATGAGCCAGCCTGGGCCATGTTCAATGTGCCGTAGTACTCCAAGGCCTCTGCGCCGTAGAGCTGTACGATCCGCTTCCAGTAGAACGGGGTTTGTGACTTTCTGGCCGCTCGCTGGTACGCTAGCCAGCCGTCGACGCGCTGGTCATCGAAGATGAGTTCAACGCCAATGTCTTCCTCGGCTCCCTTCAAATCCTTGAGTAGAGTGCTGTAGGCCGAACAAAGCGCAGGCTCCGTCTCTTCGGCATGTCGAACGAACCTTTGGAAGGTCATGAATGTGTTGTCCTCGTCGGCCTCGAAACCACGCGATTTTCGCCTTAGCATGGCCTGGTCCCACCTCTCGACCAGCCGATCGAATTGTTGTCGTGCTACGTACCACGCCTTCTGAACGATCTCGCGGGGAGTATCTTGGGTCTTGACAAGCATCTTGCTGCTAAGCTCTACCAATGGGTTGTGGAGGGCCAACCCACCTAATTCCGTGGGGAAATAGACCAGGCTGGCTGGCACGCCCAGCCGATGGCCGAAGCGCTCTTCAATCATGGTTCTCACCATGTCGGTCAAATTATGATGGCGGCCATCATCTAACTGCAAGAGATGCTGCTGTACCACCTCAAATGATAGCATGCAGGTGCGAATGTGGTCTTTACCTAGGCATTTTGCTGGTTTGCCGAAATGACAAAGAAGCTGTTCATGTAGCTGTTCCATACTCGCACCCAAGACATGATGCTCCCCGTTGCATCAAGCTGTAAGCGCATCTCCTGGATATGTAATTCCAACTGAGCTAGGTCGATGTCCCAGTGACCTTTTTCAGCGGACAGAACAAGAAATCCCCAGCGGATCGGATTCCATGGGAGACGACATTCGGCTTCCTGGCCTTCATCGTCCTTGGCTTGTGCAGGAAGCACAGGTACGTCTTCTTCTGACAGAGGGCTGGCCGAGCCTTTCAATGAATATGCTCCCGTTTTGTCCATGTTGAGCTCTAGGCCAGTAGCTGTGCAGAAGTCCTGCAAGGTTTTCCAAGCGACGGCGCACTGATCTTGCTGGCCCCAAAACCAAAGGTCATCGTGAATCCGGTAGAGGTAGCCACCGTGCGTGGCTTGATTGACGGCAAAGTCTAATGTCACTAAGACCACCTCGCCAAAGAGCGCACTGATCTGGTGTGCGATAGGTGTACCACAGGACCGTCTGCGACTCTGCACGTCAGCACCGTCAGAAGCGAAGGGTTACAAGGGGTTTCCCCGGCGTCCAAATTCTTTCCTATACTTTTGAGTGTTTGACAATTTCCTTTGATAGGTAGGCTCTAGGAATATCAAATAAAATTGCAACAATTATTCAACTTTTGTAACTTTTTGGGCTGTCAAAGTTTGCAGACATGAAGTTGGAAATGAGGTGGGAGGGGCCTGCTGATGGTGTAGGCAGCTTCATTGGGCTCTGTAGGAAGCTGGCTGACAGGTCCAGGAAGTTGGTATGGCAGGACGGAAGTTGCACGCCATCATGAAGTTGGGAACTTCATAAACTTCAGGCCCAACTTCCTGGTTAGGGTTAGGGTTAGGGTTAGGGTTAGGGTTAGGGTTAGGGTTAGGGTTAGGGTTAGGGTTAGGGTTAGGGTTAGGGTTAGGGTTAGGG